>JABCRI010000644.1:0-68284 GCA_015143295.1 Tetracentron sinense | reverse complement strand
TTCCATTAGAGATATTTTATAAAAATACTATAAGTTTACTATGCATGGAATATTCAAGAAGATTCCTTATATGATTTAGGATCAAATGTATTAAATGATGTTGTGCTAAGTAGAAACACTTACATCCAAACACTTTAAATTATCCTTATATGTGAGACTCTCATTTCTAAAGCCTCATAGGTTGTATGTTATTATGCTTGCCATTCCTTATTACAACCTAATAATTACATAGCCAAAATGTGTTATAGCTTTAGGCCCAAAAGTAATTAAGTAATGTTGAGTCATTGAGTAGTTTCCGCATTCTTGAGATATCTATTTTCTCGTTAGACAACTCCCCCCCCCCCCCCGTCCCCCCCCCCCCCCCCCCCCCCCGTATTTTGTTGAGGTGTCGGTGCCGGAAAAATTATGATTAAATCCATTTTCTTCAAACAAAATAATTCAGTCTCATTCTAAATTGTTTGAGGTACTGCCTCTATCACGGATCTTGTTATGATTAGTTATGCACGAGTTAACTTAGAGAGAT
This sequence comes from Tetracentron sinense, assembly GCA_015143295.1. NCBI lineage: Eukaryota > Viridiplantae > Streptophyta > Magnoliopsida > Trochodendrales > Trochodendraceae > Tetracentron > Tetracentron sinense. The sequence goes on along the minus strand of JABCRI010000644.1, from coordinate 67,761 downwards.
TGAGCAAAGTATTCATTTTGCTACTCTCTACAGTAAATGTTTAGGCAAATAAGACATGCACTTTCACGTTTATGTGGTGTGTCACAGAGGAGGCCTGTAAAGAAACTATACCCATTAAAATCTAGAATAATCATTAACAATCACAAATGCATATTTCTTTTCTCTTAGGCTAGTAATATTATTAAGACTAAATAAATCCATATGCAATAGTTCTAATGGCCTAAAAGTTGAGATTTCTTTCTTCATTTTAAAAGATGTCTTTATTTGTTTTCCCAATTGGCTTGCATTACAAACTTTATTTTTAATAAACTTTATTTTAGGTAAACCTTTAACAATTTCATTTCTAGATAGTTTTGTCAATAAGTCCATACTAGCATGTCCTAGTCTTCTATGTCATAGCCAACTAGTTTCATTTAAAGCAGAGAAACAAATCATATTTTGTGAAGTTAATTCATCAAATTCAAGAGTATAGACATTCTCATTTCTGTAAGCAATAAACATAGTGTTAACATTATATTTATCTTTAATTATGCACATATTAGCTTTAAAAAAGACATTAAATCATTTATCACACAATTGGCTAATATGAATGAGGTTATGTTTTAATCCTTCTACTAAAAGAACATTTTTAATAAAAGTAGTACTATACTTACTAACATTACTTATGCTGATGATCTTCCTTTTTGCATTGTCCCCAAAGGTCACATGTCCTCCATGATTGAGATAAATAGACTTTTGTTTCCCATCATATGCCTTGAGCAACCACTATCTAAGAACCATGTTATTTTGGGGAGCTAGTCTTCAAACATACCTACAAGACATATTCACTTATCTTTCTTTGGTACTCAAACCATCTTGGGTCCACCTCGGTTAGTCTTGGGAAGGGAAGTTTCCTTTGTAACCCAAATTTTCTTAACAATATTTTTGACTTTACTTTCATCACCATAGAATTTATAAAAGACATTTGAATGAGTGTTTAAGGTTTTGGGTGGTTTGTTAAAGACTTTCTCATAACTCTTTTGTTTGGTAAATGGTTGATAGCCAAGTCTGGTTTTTTCAAACACACATCTTTGTTGGCTAAGAATTCTTTTTAGATTCTTTTTACCATTTACAAATGTGTGCAAGGAATTTGTTAAGTTTTCAACCTTAGCTTTAAGCTCATCACATTCCTTTGTGGAATTTTGAGGTTCTTGAACAACTATCAATTCCTTCTTTTTCAAAATCTCAATTTCTTTTTGAAAACTATTTTTTTCTTTTTATGAAGTTTCATTTAAGCTTGAAAGAAAGATTATCTTTTTTAAGTAATTTGTTCTTTGAGCCTAATTTTCGATATTCAATGTATAACTCATCAAAAGATTCCCTAATTTCTTCATAGGAAAGAGATTCATTTGGGAAAGAGTTTACCTCATCATCTTCAAGAGCCATTAAGCAAAAGTTGGCGAGTTCTTCATCGCTTGAGCTTCCATCCAACCCACTTTCCTCGAAATTGTCTCATGTAGCCTTCATTGCCTTTTTCTTATCGAATTTGTGGTATTTCTTGAGTTGAGGACACTCAATCTTGATGTGACCTGATTTCTTACATTTATAGCAAATAATTTGCTCTTTCTTGCTTGATTCTCCCTTAGCCATTTCTTTGGAGAATTCTCTCATGTAATGCCTCTTCTTGAAGTTCTTCTTGTGCTTCAAGAACTTCTTGAACTTTCTTGCCATTAGAGCAATGTCATCATCCTCATCACTTTCTTCTTCCCCACTCTCTTGAGTAGATTTCAAATCAAGTCCCTTCTTTGCTTTAGGCTCATCATTTTGATCCTTCATTATGACTTCATGTGTCATGAGTGATCCAAGAAACTCATCCATTTGAAGCTTGATCAAATCTTTCGCTTCTTAAATTGTTGTGACTTTAGGACCCAAACTCTTTGAGAATAAGCGAAAAATTTTCCTTACGTTTTCTGCATTAGAGTAAACTTTACCAACAGATTTTAAACTGTTAAGAATGTTAGTAAACCAAGTAAACATATCAACTATGAATTCATCATTTTCCATTTTGAAAAGTTTATACTTATGAACTAACATGCTTATCTTTTCTTTTTTCACTTGGTTTGTTCCTTCTTATGTGACTTGAAGTTTGTCTCATATCTCTTTGGTTGAATCACATCCGGGGACCCTATTAAACTCTTGTGGGCTTCAAGCACAATAAAGATTACTTATTGCCTTAGCATTTAATTGAATGAGTTTAATATCAGCTTCATTCAATTCTTCCTCTATTTTGGGTTTTTCTACCTCCTTAACCGTTTTGTTAGGAACGAATGGTCATTGACTATCACTCTCCAACATTAATAGTCAAGGGCATAGATGTAATACATCATTTGAGTTTTCCAATAGTTGTAATTCTCCCCATTAAACAATAGAGGTCGGGTGGTCGATTGGTCCTCTCCTAAGGTAGTAGTAAAAATGTTTGTCATTTAATATCTTTAACTCTAAGATGATTAAATTTAAATAGCTAAAGTACTAGGCTCTTATACCAATTGTTGCCCAAGTATTGACCCTAGATGGGGGGTGAATAGGGTCTTGGCAAACTAAAATTTCTATCTTAGTTTCTTTTGTGGAATTTAAACTAAGTTAAATGAACAAGAAATAAGATGCTATCAATTCTAAATGATTTAACAGTAAAGAATAAGGGAAAGAGTAAAGGAACCAAATACTGAGAATTGTTATCAAGGTTCAGCACTCCCACCTACTCCCCGCCTTAAGCTCTCCAGCTTCAAGGATTAAACTATGATTCACTATTGTATGATCTTCTTCCGGGTGAAGATCAAACCTTTACAATCTCTGTTCTAGGTCGAGATTACACCTTCAAAGCAAGAGAACAATCCTCTCCTTGTTTCACAAAGCATTCAGCTTCAATATACCCGAATCAAATATTCTAAGATTTTACAGAGTGATGAAATGGTTTGATTTCGAATCACACAAAGACTTCTTAATGAATTAAATAAGAATGACTTCCAAGCTTCTAATTAAGCTGGATAAGATTGAATATCAATATACCAAAGTCTCTCAAAGGTAGGAGTTGAATAGCTCAATCACACAGATTTGGGGAAAACTGATTTTTCAGAGTATCAGATTGATTGGAATAAATGTGAGTTAATGATTCAATCAATGGTCGTTGAGTTTTTGTATTTCATTTATAAATGAACTCTATTTATTGAAGGGAATCCAGATAAAAAATTTATGTGGAAAACTGGATACCGAAGATCTTTACACCACAGATAATAAATAAAATTAACTACATGTTTAGATAAATACCTTGGTGAATGAACCGAAAGAACTCTTTGTAAAGATTTTTCAAAAAAATACTCAAAGCTCGATCCTCGTTCTTCGCTATCCCCGTGAAGCTTTTTGAATCTATGCTTGGTTTGAAGAACAAAGAGAAGAAGGTTATTGGAATAGACTTTCTATCTCACAAAACCTTAGGGTTCATAAACCCTAGCTTTCAAAATCAACTTGGAGTCACCCTTGACGCTCACGAAAATTAGAGAGATGATTCTCTCTCTATAGCTCACGGTTTAGGAAGGAGGAATAATGAATAATGATGCTCCACATAGTTTGGGTATGAGTATATATAGATGTGGATCTTATCTACATCAAATCACAATCCTGATCCAATTGGTTATTATCCCTTAAGAGTTACTAAATAATGATAACTCTTATCATTCATGTTTATCCATAACTAATTAGTTATAACAAACTTTTTAATTTAGGATTCATTTTCATAAAAAGATTCTTTAATTAATGAGATGTAACTAACTCTCATATAATTAGGGATTCTAATCCAATTAGAAAACCCTCAAAGGGTTGGGCGTGAGCTAGAGGGGCACGTGAGGGAGAGGGAGACTTGGTCTCCAAGTCACGATAAGGTCAAATCTTATCTCTTTGTTTCTTATTTTCCAAGCAAGAAATCTAATCCCTTAAGATAAGGATTAAGTGATTAATAATTATTTAACAAACAAACTACCTAACCAAATAGGGAACTCCAAATGGGCGCCCACCCTAGGGAGTTAATCTCATGGGCTTGTGCCCACCAATAAGGTCTATTTGTGTTGGGTTTTATGGATATGGGTCAAACTCATTTTTCCTTATATTGGGTTAATTAAATAATAATAATTATTATCCTTTAATTTAGATTAACATTTAATCTATTTATTAAAGATTAGCATTTAATCAATTAAATTATAGATTAACATTTAATTTATTATTTGAGCTTGTATTTCTTATATGAGCATCTCCACAGATTTACTTTGGGACATTCGAACCCTGACTTACCCGATGTTATCCCATTAACCCTTTATTAGGAATGACATCAGAATTGCAAGTGACGTGAGATATCCATGTTGCAATTGAATCTCAATGTAAGAACATTAACCAAAAAAGATCCTACCACATGAACTTTTTAATTTGATTGATTCTTCCAACAACATTATCCTTAATGGGCCTTCAAGATTAATATATTATCTAACTCATAGCTCATTGTACATCATCCGGGTTTCCAAGACATTTGATTAAGCCATGAAAAACCATTTCTCATGTAAAACATTTTGAGAAAAACTTTTATTAAGTATAATATATTTTAATAAAAATATATTTCAAAACTTATTTGATTTCAAAATCACTTGCGTAGGATTTAAGTTTAATCGACTGCCTTACTAGAAACTTGGATAATCTGATTATCCAATTGTCACCTTATCGTAGTCCATCAGGAAGAGAGTACTTAGTTGCAATAAAAACAGTCAGATTACTGCTCAGTTATAAATGAACTCATCAGATCTAAGGATCATCAAAACTGTTCAATGTGAATGAGAGACCAACTATCTTATAGTATGTTTATGCAAGAAGTCTCTCATTGCATGCAATCAGTCAGTGTACATTTAAACTCCCATATGCTGATATGTAGTCTCTACTACAATAGTTTGAGATAAAACTATATCTCAACCATTGAGAACATCTTAGTATTGTGGCAGCCATATAAGTGAAGTGTCCAGCTTCACCTACAGCTGTGACTCTATAAGGTATAAGGAACTGGAAAGCTATATTTGCCTGTGATAATCCAATCACATAGCTTTCCTACAATATATCCTAAGAACCTTTGTTGATATCTCATATCATATAGATTATCTTATGATCATGGTCAATTACCCATAATGAATTCACAATAGATAAAGAAGATATCTTTATTAATCTAATAAATAAGAATCTTACAATCTAAAAGACTTTTCAGGGCATAATGTCTAACATTTATACCCTAAGGGAAAATATGGCCATTGGTGGAACATTAAATGCAAAAACGCCCGTTAAAAAATAGTCGTTGCAGAGCATTTAATTCGCATCCCGCGCCATTCGGTCGTCCGAATGGTGACGAATGCCAATCTCATTTCGTGGGTTGTCCAGATGCTCCATTGGGACGTCCGAACCAAATGACAGTAACCAACTTAAATTTTGGTTTCGTCATTCGGTCGTCCGCATGGATATAAATGGAATAATAGTAGCCACCTAAGATTTGATCTCTTTATTCTATCGTTCGAATGATCATTTTCACCAGAAAAATTTGTTTTTCAATTCTTTTCTTTCTGGGATAATTCCATAGGCCTTCTAACTTACTTTAATCATGATGATTATCATATTTTAGGTCTTTAGAAAGATTTCCAATATAGTCTAAAGACACCTAAGGTCAATCTAGGTTTTGTAAGCTTTTCCAACAACCAACCTTTGAGAACTTCTTACAAAAGTCTTAAGCACCCTTCAAAGCTAAAAAAGTTGAACCAAAAAGACTTCTTTGATAGTCTTCAACTTTGATCTTCCAAGGGATCTTCTTAATGAGACTACATCTTCTAATGAAATTTGGCATATTTTCAAATAGATTGTTTATTCTCTTAGACTTTGGATGCTTTGAGCTTTATGATTGTGACTTGAATGATTATTTTCCAATCTTGAATGATATTTTCATGCTCTCTTTCTTGAATGATTGGCTAATGCTCTTATATCTTGTTTTTTATAAACATTCAAAGGATACATTAGTAATACAAAGATCATTTCATTATTTGAGTTATCATTTAAATTATTTGGGGCATACAAAGTTGTATCATTGAGGCTAACAATAATATAGAAGAAAAAAAATACCTTTTAAAAAAGGCATAAGAAATTTTTACTCCAATAGGAATCTAAGGCCAAAAGCAAAAGCAATCACTAGAATTTGGTGGTCCATTAGCTCGGACCCTTAGTCCTCTTTTCATACTTTTGAAAAGCATAAGAAAGTGTCACTTGAGTAGGAATCCAATGAACAACCCTTGCATGAGTGGTAGGGGTGTGGCCTTCCAAGGGTGGAGGTCTGGGATCTGATCCCCCCAAGGGTAAGGGTTGCAAGAGCCTTGATGCCCCCAGCTAACCGGCTGATTCTACTGACTTTGTAGTACGGTCTGTAGGCCCATCAAAAAAAAAAAAAAAAGTAGGAATCCAATACCAAAAGAGCAAACAAACAAAAGCAATAGCATTATTAGAATTTTGGTGGGTCCATTTGCACCCAAAGTCTTCTTTTCATACTTTTGAAAGCATAAGAAAGTGCCACTTAGTAGGAATCCATTGCCAAAAGAGCTAATAAAGAACAAAAACAATAGCATAAAAGAGTTTTGGTGGGTCCATTAGCTGGGAATCTAGCCAAAAGTCGTTTTTAGAATTTTGATGCAAATGACGTTTCTCACTCAATTTACCTACGGACAAGGTTTGGAGTCTCTACATACCGTGGGGCTAGCCCACTGGTTTGTGTATCCCCTCACAAGGAGGGGTGGTCCGGGTCGATCCTGCGTGGAGGGTGCGTTGTAGCCCTTTGCTAATCCCTGAACATAGTAAACCGAGCTAACTCGTAGCAGTAGTCTATCAAAAAAATAAAAAAGTTTGGAGTCTCTGTTTGTTTTTTTTTTTTTGGGGGTTAAGATTGGAGTCTCTGTTTACCACCCCCACTGATAAAAATGAGAGACAGTAGATTAATCTCAGTATTACTGTCCACCAGGATTAGCCCGTCAGTGGTACCCACATTCCTGCTGAGCTCTTTGATCTGATTATCTCAACCCTCTACCTGGTTATACTTTCTTGTTAGGCTCTTCGAACTATGATAATAACATAGACCGTATATACCACCCTAACTAGTTCGTTTTAGGATAAAATGGGATAAAGTAAAGGAGTCCAATCCTCCACGATGATAACCGGATTTTGCAGTTATCAAACCTTGAGGTGGCCACGTGTCCCTTTTGACTCCCCTTAATTGTGGTTAAGAGTCAGCCACCCCTAAGGTTCACCCACCCATCTTCCTTGTTAGAAAAAAATATTAATTATTTTTTTAAAATTAAAATACTGTTTTTACTATTAAAAAAAAAACTAAAAACAGTTTTTTAATTTTCAAAGAATAAATAATATTTTTTTAAAAAAAACCCTAAGGATGGGTGGGTGAACCGTAGGGGTGGCTGAATCTTAACCACATTTTAAAGGGCAAAGGGAACACGTGGCCACCTAAGGGATGATAACCGGATTTACCAAATCCGACAATAACCGTACAGGATTTGACTACGTAAAGAACACCCCATTTTCTCCTACCGTTTTTTGGATGTGATTTTTCTCCCACTTTTGATTGATCGGCATGCAAGAAAGAAAGAAAGGCACGGATTCAGACCATTTTCATCAAGTTTCTTCTTTTAAAACTTTTCTTTCAAAAAAAAAAAAAAAGGGTTTTTCCTAGATTGCCCCTTTAGTATCAGGTTCTTCCCAAATAACCAAGTTTTGAAAACCCTTCTTTAAATGTCCTTATCATCCATTTTCTATAATTCAGTATTTATGAAAAATCTTAAATACCTCTCCATTGATTTTGAAAGAAAAAGAAGAAGGATTTAGGTTCGTGGATGAGAGATCTTCGTTCTCACCCCATTTCTGACGAGAGTTCTTCGTTCAAAGAAGAAGAAGAAGATAAGTACGTGGATGAGATGAATGAAGGTCACCCACTCTCCTCGTCTTCCAAATACCCCTCCATTACCATCTATATTGATTTTGAAAGAATAATAAAAAAGAAGAAAAGATGAAAAAATCGCAAAAATCTGAGTTTCCCAAAATTTTTTGCGTGCAGGGTCGATACAGTGCATCGACTCCGTGCAAAATGCATCGACCGCGTACAAAATGTACTAGGTTGATACAATGCATCGACCCCGTGTATTTTATACATTGAACCCGTGCAAAATGCATCGACCGCATACAAAATGCACTAGGTTGATAAAATGCATCGACCGCGTACTAAATACACTAGGTTGATGCAATGCATTGACCTCGTACATTTTATGCATCGACCCCGTGCAAAATACATCGATCGCGTACAAAATGCACTAGGTTGATGCAATGCATCGACCTCGTGCATTTTATGCATCGATCCAATGCAAAATGCATCGACCGCGTACAAAATGGACTAGGTTGATGCAATGCATCGACCTCGTGCATTTTATGCATCAACCTTGTGCAAAATGCCCGGCAATAGTGTCCCTACTCATGACGAACTATAATTATTGGTGTCTTTGAGTTTTGATATAATCAATATGCTCTTTTTAAAAAAATTTATTTATGCATTTTTAAATATGAATTATTAAAGGTATATGCGTGAGACACAATCTACTAATGAATCTATTTCAGATACCCTACTATATAATGGTCTCATCTTATAATACCTCAGGAGCTAATGAAACTATTTTATTAAAATTCAACTGTCTCAACTCCCGGGCGATCGCACTAAAAACTCGAGTTCCTTTTGGATTGTCTTCTTGATCACTGACAACTGCTGCATTGTCATCATATCGTATTATCATACCGTTGTCACGTTTGAGTTCTTTACATGTACGTACAATTATCAATCGCGTACAAAATGCACTAGGTTGATACAATGCATCGACCTCGTGCATTTTATGCATCGACCTCGTGCATTTTATGTATCAACCCCGTACAAAATGCATCGACCGCATACAAAATGCACTAGGTTGATACAGTGCATTGACCTCGTGCATTTTATGCATTGACCCCGTGCAAAATGCATCTACCGTCGTCTTCAAGTTTGGAAACATGACTAAATCATAAAAAATGAAAAAAAAAGACATGTAAACACATATATAACATGAAATTTAAGGTTTTGAACAATAAATACAATGATTATAAACATTTTTCCATAAATTAATCATACATGCAATGATTTTTTTGAATTCATTTTTTTTAAAACACAAGAAACCCGAAAATGAGGGTTGTTCTTCGGTTAATGACGTTTTTTCACGAAAAGAACATGGAAAGAATGCTCCTGGAACAAAGATCTCTCGCCGGAAATGGGGTGGGAACGAAGTTCTCTCGTCGGAAATAAGGTGGGGACGAAGAACTCGTCGGAAATGAGGTAGGGATACCCAAAGTCTTTTTTTCAAATGATTTGGATAAAATGGGAAAAATTCGCACGTGCGAATAGATGCACATGTGTGTGGAGGCATTTAGAGAATGGTTTTTAAAACCTAATTATTTGGGGAAGAACCCCATACTAAAGGGGCAATTTGAGAAAAACCCCGTAAAAAAATGTCAGCACATTTTTCAAGGTAATCTCAACGGCCATGAATTTTTTATTTTATTTTATTTTCTCACACTTTTTTTGAGGAAAGTAGTAGTGAGACCACATAGGCGGATACCAAGACTCATCCATGGATCTCAAAATTTCAAAATTGAATTTAATAAAATTTTGAAATCCGTACATCACAAGCACGGTCTCGATATGGTTTCGGCCCATGCAAACGAAAAGATCAGTCATTCTACTTCACCGTGTGGACCCCACCACTCCTTACCCACCTCAACCTTTCAAGGGTCTAAATTGATAACACGGCTTTCCTCCTCGTCACTTACACCGTTTGCCAATCTCTGGTTTGGGAATCTCTTGTTTCATTTCCTTCCTTTACAACGAAAACATGACTATTGGGGAAGTATTTCTATCTGGGTTCCTTCAGGTATTGTTCGACAGGTTGGTACCTGATAACTTAATGGAGTTTGCTCGCCGATTTAAAGTGGATGACGATCTGGAGATGCTGAAGACTACCTTGTTGGAAATCGAGGACGTGCTCTGTGATGCAGAGGAGAAGCAGATAAAGAGCAAAGCAGTGAAAAGGTGGCTAAATGAACTTAAACAAGTGGCCTACGATGCTGAGGATGTCATAGATGAGTTCGCAATGGAAACTCTACGATGGAAGCAAACAGATACGAATCAGGTATGGGACCTCATCACTTCTTCTGTCAGTGCAAATGTTTTTTCATTTAATATTGGGATAAGTTCTAAGATAAAGAAGATCACCGAGAAGTTGAACGGAATTGCAAAACGAAGGGATAGTCTGGGTTTGAGAGAGGGAGTTGGAGGGAGCTCACCAAGAACCCAGACGACTTCTCTACCAAATGAATTATTTGTTTACGGTAGGGGGAGAGATGTGGAGGAGATAACTGAATTGCTGCTATCCGATGAGCCTCGTGATGATGTGTGTGTAATTCCCATAGTCGGTATGGGTGGGGCTGGGAAGACTACCCTTGCTCAAATATTGTACAATGATGATAAACTGAAGAACCATTTTGATTTGAAAGCGTGAGTTTGTGTTACTGATGAATTTGATGTCAAGAGGGTAACAAAATCAATTTTGGAATCAGCCACTAAAGATTCAAGTAATCTCACAGATCTAGACCCACTTCAAGGTAAACTAAAAGAAATTTTGAGTGGGAAGAAATTTCTACTTGTTTTAGATGACGTGTGGAGTGAAGAGTACAATGATTGGGATGAACTGCAAAAGCCTTTAAGAGCTGGGGCACCAGGAAGTAAGATCATAGTAACTACAAGGAGTAAAAAAGTTGCATCAAATATGGGCACAACTCCTGCTCACGGTTTGGGGCTGTTATCAGATGAAGATTGCTGGTCATTGTTTACCAGGCATGCAAATAGGGAGCTTGATGCACATCCAAAATTGGAGGTAATTCATAAGAAAATTGTGAATATATCTCAAGGTTTGCCTTTGGCAGCAAAGACACTCGGAGGCCTCTTGCGCTCTACAATAGACATTTATAAGTGGGATGATATCTTGGACAGTGAAATATGGCAGAACAACAAAAGTGGCATTCTTCCGGTTTTAAGGCTGAGCTACCACTATCTCCCGGGTCATTTGAAGCAGTGCTTTGCTTACTGTTCTATATTCCCCAAGGACTACAAATTTAAGAAGGAAAAGTTGGTCCTTTTATGGATGGCCGAAGGTTTTGTGCAGACGAAAGGAAAGCAAAGAATGGAAGAAGTAGGTGACGAGTATTTCTGTGCTCTATTCCAAAGGTCATTCTTTCAGAAATCTAGTTGCGATGAATCAAATTTCGTAATGCATGACCTTATCAACGATTTAGCTAAATTTGTAGCGGGAGAAATATGTTTTAGGTTGGAAGAGAGGTTGCAGGTAATATGACATGAAATTCCTAAAATGGTTCGCCATTAGTCATACGTTGGAGGCAAATATCAAAGGAAAACAATATTTGAGGCCTTTCATGAAGTTAAGTATTTACGCACCTTCCTAGCATTAGATCTAATACAACACATAGATCGCTACCTGCCTATTCAGGAGCCACGTGAATTGTTTTCCAAAACTAATATGCTTACGGGTGCTATGTTTGTGTGGATATGTCAACATTGAGTTGCCAGATTCAATTGGAAATTTGAAACATCTGCGGTACCTTGACCTCTCTAAAAATAACATTCGAAGGGTACCTTAATCTATAACTACTCTCTTTAATTTACAAACATTGCTGCTATGTAATTGCTACAATCTTGTAGAGTTACCTAAGGACATGGGAAACCTAATTAACCTCCGGCACCTTGACATCCGAAGATGTGATTCAATGTAAAAAATGTCACATGGAATAGATAGATTGACTAATTTACAAACATTGTCAGATTTTGTCGTGGGAAAAAAATAGCGGGTCCAGGCTAAGAGAGTTGGAAAAATTGCACCTTCGGGGGAGACTTGAGATTTCAAAATTGGAGAATGTAGTCAATGTTGGTGATGCTATGGAAGCCAATTTAAAGAATAAGGAGCACCTCCACATGATATGTTTGAGTTTGAGTTACTGTATCTTCAATGTGATCAATACGCAATATGAAAGAGTACTCGACGGGCTACGACCTGATATGAACATTAAATATCTCACCATTGCATACTAAAGAGGTACAAGATTCCCAAGATGGATAGGGGATCCGTCGTTTTGTAATATGGTGCGTCTGGAACTCTGTGTTTGCAATGGATGCGAGTTGCTCCCACCACTCGGACAACTACCCTCCCTCAAATACCTTGAGTTACGTAGGTTATGTGGAGTAAAGAATGTGGGTCCTGAGTTCTATGGGGATGGTTCAGTCAATGCATTTCCATCTCTGGAGACATTTGAGTTTAGTGCAATGGAGGGGTTGGAGTGTTGGAAGTAGCAATCCGGAAGTTTCTAGACTTGTTGACTTGGAAGACATGCAAAGAAAAATCTAGAAAAATGTTTCTTGGAAACATGCAATTTTTTAGACCAAAAAGGCATTGTACTTGTATCTTATAGAAGTCTCTAGAATAGGGTTATTATAGTAATTGTACCTATCTTGTAATCACTATAAATAGAGAGTGTGTAGTGAGGATGAAGCATAGAGTGGAGTTGTGAGTTCTCAAGTGTCTAGCTATCTTTTCTCAATAAAGAGTGTTCCTTTTTCTCCCAAGGCAGCAGCCTAGTCTTCAAGTGTAGTTTCCTTAGTATCATTCTAGCTTGCATAGTTTCCTACAAAGTGTCATCTTCCTACTCTTCATTGTCTTGGGCAAGGCTTAGCAAAGCCATCAAAGTGGTATCAGAGCCAAGGACATTCTAGAGTCACACCGGTGTTCCTTTTGTTGGATCGTGAAGATGGCCTCCAACTTGGTTCAACCTCAAATTCCAAGGTTGACAAAAGACAACTTTGTGAATTGGTGTATACAAATGAAGGCATTGTTCGGGTCGCAAGATCTATGGGAGATCGTCAATGATGGGTACGTAGAACTCACCATGGAGCAAGAAGCCGTGTACACCGTGGTGCATAAGAACACTCTCAAGGATCAAAGAAAGAGGGATAAAAAGGCATTGTTCTTACTCTACCAAGCGTTGGACGAATCAACGTTCGAGAAGATCGCTAAAGCGACATCAAGCAAAAGGGCTTGGGAGATCCTAGGCACCATTTTCAAAGGAGTTGATCGTGTTAAGAGGATTCACCTACAAGCTCTAAGAATCGAGTTCGAGACAGCCCATATGAAAGAAGGTGAGAGTATCTCCAATAATTTTTCGCGATTACTTGTTATTGTGAATCAATTAAAGAGGAATGGTGAAAAGATTGAAGACCTCTGGGTCATAGAGAAGGTGCTATGATCCCTCACAACCAAGTTCGAACACGTGGTTGTGGCTATTGAAGAATCCAAAGATTTGGAGACACTCTCAGTTGAGGAGTTAATGGGATCACTTCAAATTCATGAGCAACGCATGCAGAAGAATTCTAGTTCCATGGTATTGGAACAAGCATTAGAGTCAAAATTGACTCTAAGAGATCAAAGGGGTAGATGCGGAGATTCACATCGTAGTGGTGGCAACCATGGTAATCGTGGAAGTAGAGGGCAAGGAAATTATCAAAGCCATGCACAAAATCAGCGGAATTTCAACAGTAGCCGCGGAAGAGGAACTGGCAGAGGTAGATCCACATATGGTAGTGGTAATACAAAAAGCATTCAATGCTACAATTGCAACAAGTATGGGCACTATTAATCAGATTGTTGGAGCAAATCTGTGGATCAAGATGAGCAATCCAACCTCACCGAAGCATCAAATTGTGGAAGAGAAGACTCCACACTTCTCCTTACTCTAGAAGAAGTGTCTGGTCAACAAGATTTGTGGTATCTTGACTCGGGAGCTAGCAATCACATGTGTGGGAAGAAGGAACTCTTCGTGGAGATGACGGAAGGCATTCACGGTAATGTGAGCTTAGGAGACTCATCCAAGGTCCCTGTGAAGGGCAAAGGTAAGTTTAAAATTTATCAGAAGAATGGTACGCCAGAATATATCTCCAATGTGTACTACGTGCCCAATATGAAAAACAATATACTCATTATTGGGCAACTCCTCGAAAAGGGGTACGTAATACACATGGAGAATCACTCTCTTACTTTGAGAGATGCACGAGGAAGACTTGTTGCACAAGTTCAAATGGCGAAGAATCGCATGTTCCCGCTCTATCTTAACACAAAACTGGAAATGTGCTTCCTTGGACGCAAGGAGAATGAGTCATGGAAGTGACACATTCGCTTTGGGCATCTAAATTTCAATGGTCTCAGGCTATTATCCACAACGGACATGGTTTCTGGCTTACCGGTCATTAAACAGGTGGATCATGTGTGTGAGACATGCACACTTAGTAAGCAGCAGCGAATTCCTTTCTAGAGTGACAGATCGTGGAGAGCAACAGAACCATTACAGCTGGTTCACACTGATATCTGCGGACTGTTGGACCCAATTTCTCTCGGAGGAAGTAAGTACTTTATTACTTTCATTGATGACTTCAGTAGAAAACTCTGGGTATACTTCATTAAAAAGAAATCTGCTGCTTTTACCATCTTTAAAAATTTTAAAGCCCGTATTGAAGTAGAGAGCAGTTATAAAATTAAGACACTGAGACCTGACAGAGGTGGCAAGTACACCTCAAATGCACTTCAAGAATATTGCAAGCAACAGGGCATGAAACAACAATTTACATCAGCTTATACACCACAGCAGAATGGGATTGCGGAAAGGAAGAACCGCACCATCCTTGATATGACAAGGACCATGCTTAAAGAGAAGGGATTGCCAAAGCATTTCTGGGCCGAAGCAGTTGCATGCACAACTTATCTTCTCAACAGGTGTCCTACAAAAAGCGTCAAGAACAAGACACCCCAAGAGGCATGGAGCGGCTATAAGCCTAGTGTGTCGCACTTGAAGATCTTTGGATGCATTGCCTATGCTCAAGTACCAGAGGCAAAAAGGAAGAAGTTGGATGATCGTGGCGAGAAATGCATCTTCATTGGGTACAGTGAGGAGTCCAAAGCATACAAATTCTACAATCCACTTACTAATAAGGTAGTGGTGAGTAGAGATGTGATCTTCAGTGAAGAAGAAACATGGAATTGGGATAAAGAAGAGAAAATCAAAGAGAATCAGATTGAGATAGAAGAGCAAGAAGCAGACCATGGAGAACAAAATCAAGAGAATATGCGGCAAACTATCTCAACACCAGCTCCACGCGAATCATCATCTATAGTTTGGAGAAGTCCTGATGCACGACTCATAACTCCAGAAGGTACTTCATTAATTCAAAGCTCAACTAGTCCTTCATCATCTATAAGACCAATCAAAATGAGGAGCCTAAGAGAAATTTATGAGCAAACTGAAAACAATGATGATATAAATCTTCTCTGCCTATATGTTGATCATGAGCCACTTACTTTTCAAGAGGCTGTGAAAGAAGATTGTTGGAGATCAGCCATGGAAGAGGAGATTTATGTCATCCAAAAGAATAAAACATGGGAGTTAACTTCACTTCCTAAGGGTTATAAGTCAATTGGTGTTAAGTGGGTATATAAGATCAAGCGAATGGCCGATGGAAAGATTGACCGTTACAAGGCAAGGCTTGTAGTTAAGGGCTACAAACAAAAATATGGAGTGGATTATGAAGAAGTTTTTGCACCAGTTGCTCGACTTGATACTGTCAGGATGCTAATCTCACTTGCCGCCCATCACAGTTGGAAAATTTACCAACTGGATGTAAAGTCAGCATTCCTCAATAGAATTCTTGACGAAGAAGTGTATGTGGAACAGCCCGAAAGCTTCATAGTAGAAGGAGAAGAGGATAAAGTTTATCGCCTAAAGAAAGCTTTATATGGATTAAAGCAGGCACCTCGAGCTTGGAATGCTCGGATTGATAACTACCTTCAGAAAATGGCTTTACTAAATGTCCATATGAGCATTCCCTCTACATGAAAAGGAAAAGCCATGGAGAATTAGTTATAGCGTGCCTCTACATTAATGACTTTCTATTCACCGAGAACAACCAGGAGATGTTTGATAAATTCAAGCATGCTATGTTCAAGGAATTCAAAATGATAGACTATGGACTAATGTCCTACTTTCTTGGTATAGAGGCGAGACAGCAAGCTGATGGTATATTCATATCTCAGAAAAGGTATGCGATTGAGCTTCTTAAGAAATTCAGATTGGATGGCTGCAACACAGTAAGCACTCCTGTAGCAATGGGTTCAAAATTGACAAAAGAAGGAGAAGGAAAGACCGTGGATTCAACTCTATTCAAAAGTTTGATTGGAAGCTTAAGGTATCTCACAATCACAAGGCCAGATATAGTCTATGGTGTTGGACTTCTAAGCAGATACATGGAAACTCCAAAGGAATCTCATTGGCTTGCAGGGAAGAGAATCCTAAGGTACATTTCAGGAATCTTAGAATTTGGACTTTTCTATTCTTACAATGAGAATGCAGAGTTATATGGATACTCAGACAGTGATTAGGGAGATGACCAAGATGAACGTAAAAGCACCACAGGGTATGTCTTTTACCTTGGATCCACAGCTTTCACATGAAGCTCTAAGAAGCAGAGTATTGTAGCTCTATCTACATGTGAAGCTGAGTATGTGGCGGCACCATCCACAGTTTGTGAAGCAATATGGCTAAGGAATCTCTTAAAAGAGTTTAATCATCTGCAAGAAGAATCAACAATCATATACGTGGACAACAAGTCGGCTATTGCTCTTGCCAAGAATCCTATACAACATGGAAGAAGCAAACATATTGACACTAGGTTCCATTTTCTAAGAGACCATGTGAATCAGAAAATGGTAAAGCTAGAATATTGTGATACCAAAGAACAAGTAGCAGACATCTTTACTAAAGTATTGCCAACTGATGCATTCAGAAGACTAAGAGAATTACTTGGTATGAGAAAGCTTCCAGTTTGAAGGGGGGTGTTGGAAGTAGCAATCCGGAAGTTTCTAGGCTTGGGAAGCATTTAAAGAGGTGTTCAAATTCAAGCTAGAACCCTCTAGAGACCATCTTGAACTTGAAGCTTCTAGACTTGTTGACTTGGAAGACATGCAAAGAAAAGTCTAGAAAAATGTTTCTTGGAAACATGCAATTTTTGAAAGACCAAAAGGGCATTGTACTTGTATCTTATAGAAGTCTCTAGAATAGGGTTATTATAGTAATTGTACCTATCTTGTAATCACTATAAATAGAGAGTGTGTAGTGAGGATGAAGCATAGAGTGGAGTTGTGAGTTCTCAAGTGTCTAGCTATCTTTTCTCAATAAAGAGTGTTCCTTTTTCTCCCAAGGTAGCAGCCTAGTCTTCAAGTGTAGTTTCCTTATTATCATTCTAGCTTGCTTAGTTTCCTACAAAGTGTCATCTTCCTACTCTCCATTGTCTTGGGCAAGGCTTAGCAAAGCCAACATGGAGGAGTGGTCTAGGGTTGAAGAAGGTGAAGAATTCCCTCGCCTCCGTAAGCTTGACATTCAAAGTTCTATAAAACTAAGAACATTCGTGCACCATTTTCCTTCATTGGAAATATTAAATATAAGTTGTTGTAAAGAAGCATCTGGTCTTCTTAGGCTTCCTTCGCTCCTTGAATTAGAATTGGAAATGTGTGATGCAATGCTGCTGCAGAGTTTCGTCGATCTCAACTCACTTACCTCCATGCGTATTTCTAAAATTTCAAATCTAATGTATCTACCTGAAGGGATTCTGCAGTGCTCAAGGGCACTTGAAGAGTTAATTATTAAAGATTGTTTCACTCCTAGCTTTGTCCAACGGGTTGGTTTACAACATTTTGCTTCTCTTCGACATTTGAGAATTTCATCCTGCCCAGAACTTGTGTCGTCCTTGTCGATTGAGGATGTAGGGATGCCCACTAGGCTTGAATGTTTGACAATCTTAAATTGCGATAAACTTGAGAAGCTGGCCCAAGGGCTGTATGACCTCACATTCCTTCGAAAAATTATAATTAAAGGGTGTTCAGGTCTTGTGTCATTTCCAGAGATAGGATTGCCTTCCATGCTTAGGTATCTTGAAATCATGAACAACAACTCTTACTTTCCAAGAGGTGGGTTACCCACTTCCCTTGAACATCTTGTGATAAGGAATTGTACAAATATAGAGAACCTGCTTGATGGGATGCACAATCACTTGTCTCTTAAATATTTGAAAATCGAAGATTGTAATTCTTTCGTGTCCTTTCGAAGAGGTGGGTTACCCACTTCCCTTGAACATCTTGTAATAATTAATTGTACAAATCTAGAGTCCCTGCCTGATGGGATGCACAACCCCATGTCTCTTAAACATTTGGAAATCGACAAGTGTCATTCTCTCGTGTCCTTTCCAAGAGGCAGGTTACCCACTTCACTTGAACATTTTCTGATATGCAATTGCACAAATCATGCAGGCACTCTTCCTTTTACCTATGGTTAAAGGATAAGTAGAACAATAACAAGATTTGGTTCTGTGAGCGAAAAATTTCATTCTTGCTTTCAAATTTCCTCTATTGTTGTATGGAGTTTATTATTTGTTGTGGGGGGACTATCTTTCCAATCTGAGTAAACTCAGATTGCTAATTGTCTTCCATTTATTGGGGAAGAACCTCTGATTAAGATGAAGAATTAAAGAAAAACAAATATTTGAATAAATATATATTTTTATTTATTCAATGGGGTTGCCCAATTCCCATGTAGGCGTTACAAATGCCTCTTTGAGGTCTTGATATGCAAGAAAGAAAAGAGAATGGGGTGGCCATTTTATGAGGCTCACCTGATGTTCTCCATAGCAGGGGAGATCTTCTTCTTCCTTTCTTGCTTGCTGCTGTACTTGCTGTTTGAAGCAGATGAGAAAGTTTTTCTCTTTCTTCTGGGTATTTCCCGTTTTCCTTCCTGTTTCTTCCTGTGTGTTTCTTGTGAGAAACACATCTTTTATGGGTTTGAGAGAGTCATTCCTTTTGGGACTCCCTCTTCGACTCCCTTATTTTAGGAAAGTCAAAATGGGTTTTCCTGTAACAGGATGCCAGCTTACGGTTCTCCCTTATTTGGGAGAGTCCTTAAGCTACTAAGAATCCTCTTCTTTTAGGGTGTGTTCTTTTCGCGGAACTTTGAGACAGAACTTTTAAAATCCCGGAACTTCAAAAATCTAGGCTTGTTCTTTTACACAAAGTGCCGGATCTTTAAAGATCCGTGGAAGTTCAAAATCCATGAAAAGTGGAACTATGTATTTCCATCTAAAAGAGCCGGATCCTTAGTGTTCCACTTACACGGAACTTTTATTTGAGAGGAGCCCGATGAAAAAGTCTTTCATCCCATATAAACTTCTTCCCATTTACACAACCCTTATCACATACTTCACGAGAGAGAAGAAGATTGGGTGCCATTCTCCAAAAGGTTTCTACCGATCGTCATCATTCATCCCACCGTTCTTCATGCAATAGTCGCCGGCCACCGTCAAGTAACTCCAGGTCAGTATTTGTTTTTTTTTTTTAGGGGAGCACTCCATTACTGTCGAGATCAAAAACCTTAATCATGGCTACGCTATTTGGGTGCCATTCTCCAAAAACCTTATCAAATTATTGTCCAATGTGGTAATGTTGAAATTGCTCACCCGCTATTTGACAATTTGTGTGAAATGGCCATCAGCGGCATGCCCATGCCCACGCATGGCCGGATTGATTGTTATGTGTCAAGGTACATATCATTGAGGCACTATCACTCCCTAGGCATGACCGAGTTTCCCACTAGATTTTTTTTATTTTTCTGTGGTGCCCACTTCCTTTTCAAATTTTCTTTTCTCTGTGGCCACTTCCTTTTCAAATGAATGCTTTATCTACATCGGGATTTAGGCACTAACAGTCCTCACTCTTTCTCTTTTTATTGTATTCTCTATGATATAGCAATTGGGATTTTCATTGGAACTACTTTTTGTTTTTGTGTTTTTTTTTGGAGCATGATCTGTTCTCTCTCTCTCTCTGCGCTAAAGGGGTTTTCTGTGTTTCCTCTCTTTTTTCTTTATCATAGATGCTTTTTAAAAAGAAAAAAATTCCTGATCACAAATTTTATGATGTTTTCTTCTTAATTTTTTACCTAATCGCAGATTTTCTTAACGGTTTAATGATGTTAAAAAAATATTATTTTCTCCAATATGTTGCAATTTGCATATCTCACATTCTTTAAATCAGATTAGACATTGGTGGGGTTGTTGTGCATAGCCAAAAAATCAAACTAATAGGAGGAGCTTACAGCCTTAAACTACCGATTAGAGCTAAACTGATGAAAATATAATCTATGTTGCTGCCGACAAACCTTATTTATAAGTTTTTTATTGATATTTATAAGAAGTTGAAACTTGAAAGAACTGATTAAGTCGAATCTGTAAAGGCTTAGCAATACCATTCACTTAGTTGCATAGCTGTAAAGGCTTAGCATTAGCATTCACTTGATAGAAAAGCATTGATATTTGGGATCGCTTAGCATTAGCATACACTGCTTTATTGTTTTTAAGTTGAATCTGTAAAGGCTTAGCATTAGCATTGATATCTGGGATCTCTGTATCAAGCTTCACAAACTGTATGGCTTAGCATTCACTTAGTTTAAGAAAGCTACTATTATACAAAAGCTTTATTGGTTTCTCAAGCTCAAATCAGCCATTTACATCTTTCTCCCCATGATCTACATGTTGATAACTTGATGTACTTCCTTTTATGGTACAAAAACTGAATGCCAGAAAACTTGTTCTTACAATGAAGCTCCCTCCATTGAATATGTGGATGCCTTCTCGCTACAGTTTCTTAAGGATTAATATAACCATGGCCTGAACCATTAGCTGTCATCCAGTTCTTTACATAGCTGATCAATTCTAACAGATAATAGTTCCATAGCCACTGAAGAAAGAGTTATAACTGTTTCTCATTTTATTAAAAAAAAGATGTGCAGCCCAAAACGCCTAAAACTTCACTCTAAGAAAGCTATCATTCATGGAAGGCATCCAACCCCCTATTAGTGAGAACATTTGCTAAGTGTTTTTAGTATTAGATTTGATGGTAATGAGGTCATATTTTTTTTTTATAAACTTATATGCTTTCGATCCTCTATAGTCTTTAGTAGTAAGGTTATTGTTTAAGTAATTAATTTTTTTTTTTTTCATATTAAAAGAATGTATATGCCCTATGCTACCCATCATGAAAAGTTGTGTTAGTATCCTCAAATTGAATATTTTTGGTAAACTTTTTTGTCTCCATGCCACCATCAGGAAAAGATGGACACTTATGAATATAACACAAAGAAAAGAAAGTTGTTGATATGTGCCGCTGGTTTAGTGATCATGGCTGCTGTGCACACGATATCGAAAAAAATAATGCGTCCTTGTTATGCAAGTAGAGAACCCAGACGAAGTATAGATGAAGTAAGACACGCTTTTATCCATCGGTTGCTACGCTATGATAATCGAAATACTCATAATCAATTGCGTTTGTACCAATCTACATTTTTTAAATTAGTAGAAGTATTAAAGAATAAAGGTCTTCGTTCTACAAAGAATGTTGATGTGGAGGAGCAAGTGGCGATGTTTTTATATGTCATAGGTCACAACGTTCGGCTAAGGGTTGTTGCCTTTTATTTTAGTCATTCTGTGTCTACAGTTCATCGACACTTTATCAGTGTATTAAGGGCTATCCAAAGAATCACCGGTGATTATATGAAACAACCCGGTTCAAATGACACACTATTGCAGCAGAGTGTCACCTAGAGATCATTCTCACATTATTTTAAGGTAGTAAAGATTGAAGATCAACCAAGATATCGTACCCGAAAGGGAAGAATTGCACAAAATGTCATGGCAGCTGTAGGGTTTGACATGAAGTTTACATATGTCTTTGCTGGATGGGAATGATCTGCAAGGGATCCAAAGGTATTAAAGGCTGCCGTCAAAGATGCACCTACCAAGCTGCTTATCCCTGCAGGTAACCCCATAGCATTCTAGCACTTCAAATGAGTGCCTACGATAATAACCTTGTTATGTGTTACTCTTTTTTTATAGGTAAATATTACTTGGTAGATGCTGGATATGGGCATTACCCAGGATTCCTTGCTCCATACCGTGGTGTACGATACCATCGATCTGAACAACGTGGATATGCACCAGAGAATGCACAAGAGTTGTTCAATTATTGGCATTCATCACTACGCAATATCATTGAACGTGCATTCGGATTAATAAAGAAACGGTGGGCTGTTTTGAGGACAGAACCATTCTTTGACATTAAGGTGCAAGTGTTGGTTGTCCTAGCATATTGTACGCTTCATAATTTTATTTCAACTGAGGATCCCACTGATTTACTTGAGGATGAGCGTTGTGATGATGAGGAAGACTTGGAATCTAATGATGCTATAGTAATGGAGGATATTTCGGGTCTTGACACAAATGATGCATGGACAACAAAAAGGGATGAATTAGCAATACAAATGTGGAATGAATACAATAGTTAATTAACATGTAGAAAGCTTATGAATTTATTATGAACATTTTGTTTTGTTTTTTGAATGTTTAATGAATAAGGATGTTTATATTTTCTGAATGTTGAAGGGATATTTATTTTTGAATGATTTAAATGTGAATGAATGTTTACCTTAAAACCATAAATTGTGTAAGGATTGACGTTTTTTTTTTTTTTGATTCAAAAGGATTGATGTTTAGTATATAATAATTTTGTATTATTGATTTTGCATTAGGATGAGTCAAAAAACAGCACAATCAAAAGAGTCAAAAGATAAGTGTAAAAATACAAACTGGAACTCTCCTATGGAAAGGGTATGTATTGAGACTCTCACTAATGAGTACAATAAAGGTAATAAAGGAGACAATGGTTGGAAACCTCAGGCTTACCAAGCAGTTATCAATGCGATATACGAGAAGCTGGGAATATCATTGAACAAGGAGCAGGTAAGAAGCCGAATCAAGAGATGGAAGAAAGAATATTTGGCTATTTCCACTCTCCTTGATCAGAGTGGTTTTGGTTGAGATGACACGAAGAAGATGGTTACAGCAGATGATAGCGTTTGGGATGAATACTTGAAGGTAAGATTTTATTATTATTTTATTAGTTGATTTTTTATATTTTTTAGATTAATTATGTTCTAATTAACATGTATATATTTGTTACAGAGTCACTCTAATGCTAGACCATACAGGACCAAGTCAATTCCTGATTTTGATAGTCTCTCTTTAATCATAGCCAATGATTCTGCGAATGGCAATGGAATGCTTAGTGGATTTGATGCTGAACACACAACTAATCAAGATGATACTTTTTCAAGGGGCACTAACATTGAAGATATGAGGACTGGCCTTGAGGACCTTCACGAACGGGATAATCCTATAAGAAATGAAGTACCTGCACCATCTGCACCATTAGGAGCTTCTTCATCTCGGTTAAACAATGAAGCAAGAAAGAAGAAGAAGACTAGGCGTGAGGGATCGTTAGACGAATTGTCAGCCATGAATGCTAACTTAAGGTTTATAGCTGAGGCCATAAACAATACTACTGCTGAGGTTGACATGGAACCATTGATGGTCGAACTTGAAAAAATTCCCGA
The DNA here is from genome assembly GCA_015143295.1 of Tetracentron sinense. Taxonomy (NCBI): domain Eukaryota; kingdom Viridiplantae; phylum Streptophyta; class Magnoliopsida; order Trochodendrales; family Trochodendraceae; genus Tetracentron; species Tetracentron sinense. The sequence goes on along the minus strand of JABCRI010000644.1, from coordinate 43,983 downwards.
GTTAGATGAAGATTTAATAATTGAAGCTGCTGAATATTTGTCTTCTGATAAAAAAAGGGTGAACTTGTTCTACGGGATGAATGACAACTTGAGGACGAGATGGCTACGGAAGCGTCTCCGCCCATAATTGACCTATTTGTCTAGACTAGTTATTTTAGATATAGATTATTTGCTTTTTGGATTGTAATATGTTATTCACACTTGTTAGGTGGTGGTTAGAGATTGATTAAAAACTTTTATAGGATGCTTTTATAGTGTATACTTTTTATTATGCTTGTTTTGTTTATGATACCTTATAGTTGTTTGATTATATTTTGCTTGTGGGATTACATAAGTATTGACGATATTAAGTTGATTATTTGCTTTTATTCAAATTTATCTTTATATCAATTCACTCGTAGAATATTGTGGAATGATGATATGGATACACTAAGTCATAAAAATGTAAACCAATTATATTCACCTTGTATTTAAAAATATAAGAAAAATTAAATTAAATTATATTGTATTACAAGTACATTTAAGAAATTATACAGAAATGAGCTTTTAATGTTAAATTTCCAACCCTAAAGTTCCATGTCAAAAGAACAGTGAACTTACAATCTCCTAGGAATTTGTTCATAAAAATCCACGTCGAAAAGAACACAACTGTAAATATTTCAAGAATGTCAAAATCCGGATCTCAAATGTTCCAGGAACTTTGAAGTTCCTAGTCCTCTACAGTTCCGCAAAAGGAACGTACCCTTAAGGACTCTTGTACCAGGTTTTCCCTTTTGAGGGGAATCATAGTACCTTTCGAAAAGGAGGATGGTAATCTCATCATTTCCTAGGATATAGGACATAGTACTAATCCTAAAATAATCATGGGGTGCCATGTGGCATCTCATGAGATTTTAAAAGAGGGAATCCTTATCTTGGGATTCCCTAAAGTCTGACAGAGAATCCTTTTTATTAAGGATTCTCTGCCCCCCATGACAGTCAAATACTGACTGTCAACTGGGATAGACTGGCCTAGGCCAGTCCATGGATCAGGATGAGACCATTGGTCTCAACCACGGACCACAAGGAGAGACCATAGGTCTCAACCACAGATCACCAGGTGAGACCATAGGTCTCAACCACGGATCACCAGGTGAGACGATAGGTCTCAACCACGGATCATCAGGTGAGACCATAGGTCTCAACCACGGATCATAGGTGAGATCATAGGTCACGGAGCATCAGGTGAGACCATAGGTCTCAACCACGGATCACGGGGTGAGACCATTGGTCTCAACCACGGATCACCAGGTGAGACCATAGGTCTCAACCATGGATCACAATCTTGCCCGTGGTCTAGGCTAGATCCAGAATATTATATTTGATTCGTGAGGACTTTATATTCATGGATTTAACACGTGTCAACATTTTGGAGGCTGACACTAAATATGGATCCGTGAGAGTTTTATCATCACGGATGAACATGTGTCAGCCTCATGAAGGCTAACACTAAATATGGACCTGTGAGAGTTTTATTGTCACGGATGAACACGTGTCAGCCTCATGAAGGCTGACACTAAATATGGATCCGTGAGGTTTTGGTCCTCACGGTTAGACACATGTCAGTGTCTAGAAAACTGACACTAAATATGGATCCATGTTGGATCCGTGAGGTTTTGTCCTCACGGATATGACACGTGTCAGCCTAATGAAGGCCAACACTGAAGGCTGGATCCGTGAGGTTTTGGTCCTCACGGATGAATATGTCAGCCTCTCAGATGCCAACACTTCATATTAGATCCGTGAGGTTTTAATCCTTACGGACGAACATATATCAGCCTCTCGGAGGCCAACACTTAATATTGGATTCGTGAGGTTTTAACCCTCACTGATGAGGTATGTATCAGCCCATTTGGGTGCTATTATTTTAGGGTGGATCCGTGAGGTTTATCTTCACGGATCAACTCTGTTATTGCTTAGCTGGGCAGCATGGTGCCAGCCATCAGCATTTAATGCTGATAACTAAAGGTACTGTGCGTGCCATAAGCACGCGTGAACCCAAACCGTCTCTCCGAGAGGTTGAGATCAGGTGTGTGCCATTGTACACACACCTGGGTGATGGACGGTGAAAATTTCACTGCCCACAGGTTCTCTTCGAGGGGAATCGGATCCTCTATAACTCCTCAAAGAAGTTGCATAAATTCACGATACCTCATTCCATTCCAAATTCAAAATAAATAACAACTAAACAGTTAAACTCCTAAAATTAAGGAAAGCTAGACTAGATCACTTCTACCCCTTAACCCCCTACCAATGAGGAAGTAGTTGCTTATTTCACTCTCTATCCCTTATCATTCTCCTAGCACGTTGGGTAACTACTTCCCATTATTAACATAACAAACTCCACTACCTCATCACAACTTGATCCCATGCATGCACACACCATGTTCCCATTGCTGCAACCCCATGCAAGGCTACTCCAACACGTATCAATCCACCCCGCTTGGATTGACCTTGTCCTCAAGGTCAAAATTTGGGTAGTTTTCAACTAAGCTCGGATAAGCTATCCAAGTGGCATCAGCAGGATCCTTCCCCTTCCAGCTGACTAAGATCTCGGTAACTGCTTGATTGTTTTGCTTGACCATCCGTCGACCAATAATTTTTTCAGGCATTCTAGAAGAGATTTCTCTATTCATGAAATCAGGTAGTTGCACTTGGACTGGGACGGCTGGCCCAATCTTCTTCTTTAGTTGAGAGACATGGAACACGGGGTGTATTTTCGAGCCACCAGGCAAATCGAGTTTGTAAGCCACTGGACCTACCTTTTCAAGGATTTGGTATGGCCCGTAGAACTTGGAGGCCAATTTAGCTGACTTTCGATAGGCTACGGAAGACTGGCGATATGGTTGAAGCTTTAAATATACCCAATCACCTATAGTATACTGTTGGTCCGTACGATGAGAATCAGCCAACTTCTTCATCCGATCTTGGGCATTCCGCAGGTTAAGTTTTAGCTCATGCAGAATCTCCTCACGATCTCGTAGTTCGCGGTCCACGGCCTGTACCTTGGTGGTCCCTGGAACGTAATCCAACAATGTAGGTGGAGGAACCCCGTACACAACTTCAAATGGAGTGATGTTCGTAGCTGAATGAAAGGTGGTGTTGTACCACCACTCGGCCCATGGCAGCCAGCGGATCCATTCTCTGGGACGATCACTGACAAAGCATCTAAGATATGTTTCCAAACACTGGTTGAGGACCTCACTTTGACCGTTGGTTTGGGGATGGTACGCCGAGCTCATTCTGAATTTAGTTCCTTGAAGCTTGAAAATCTCTTGCCAAAACAAGCTAGTAAAAGTGGGATCCCTGTCACAGACGATTGATGTAGGCATGCCATGTAATTTGAAGATATTCTCTATAAAGGATTGTGCCACTGTTATAGCTGTATACAGATGACTCAGGCCAACAAAGTGGGCATGTTTAGATAAACGGTCCACCACCAAGATAACCGTTCGCTCTCGTGAAGGAGGAAGTCCATCAATAAAATCCATTGCAATATCACACCAGACACGTGAGGGAATGGGCAGTGGTTGTAGAAGTCCAGCTGGAGAAGTGTTAAGTGATTTGTTTCTTTGACATGTCACATTCTTTGATAAACTCCCGGAAAGACCTTCTTAAACCTGGCCAATAAAAAAGAGGTTTAATTCGATGGAGAGTTTTATGAAAGCCAGAATGGCCGAATGTGGGAGAAATGTGCAATTCTCTAAGAGTTTTCTCTCTCAAACTTGGGGACCCCACATAGAGCCTATCCTTGTAGTATAAAAGTCCACCCTTCATAAAATACTTTGTGGGATCTAACTCTCCATGTTGAAGACGTTGGAAGAGTTGTTGAATTTGTGGATCATGGATATGGTCCTCCTCCACTTCTTTCCACCAATCAGGAACGGGCATTGACATGACAATCAGTTCTCCTCCCTCAAACTGTCGAGATAAGGCATCAGCAGCAACTTTTTCCTTTTCTCTCCGATATTCAATTCGGTAATTGTACCCCATGAGTTTAGTTAACCATTTCTGCTGGGCTGGTGTAACTATCCGCTGTTCGAGGAGATATTTGAGGCTTTGTTGGTCAGTCCGGATAACAAATTGACGTCCCAATAGGTATGGTCTCCAGCGTTGCACCGCCAAGATGAGAGCTAGCATCTCCGTTTCATAAGTAAAGAGGGATAGAGTCGTACCTTTGAGAGATTGACTAAAGAAGGCAATTGGCCGGTTCTCTTGCATGAGTACACCTCCAACGCCCTTGCCACTTGCGTCACATTCCACAACAAAGTCTTTAGAAAAATTTGGGAGAGCCAGGACAGGAGGACGGGTCATAGCCTTTTTCAAGGCATCAAATGCTTGATCTGCTTCTGCACCCCAATGGAAGGAGTTCTTCTTCAACAAACTAGTGAGAGGTGCTGCAATTAAGCCATAATGTTGAATAAATTTCCTATAGTAACCCGTTAAGGCGAGGAAGCCCCGAAGAGATCTGATTGTTTGCGGCTTAGGCCAATCCAACATGGTAGCAATTTTTTTGTGATCCACTGCAACTCCCTGTTGAGAAATGATGTGTCCAAGATATTCTATCTCTTCACACCCAAATTGACATTTGCTTAACTTTGCATAAAGCTTGTTGTTCCGCAAGATGGAGAGGGTAATCTGTAGGTGACGCAAATGCTCCTCCCAAGTTTTGCTATAGACTAAAATATCATCAAAAAACACCAGAATAACATCCTTCATCAAGCTTTGGAAGGTGGAGGGGGCGTTGGTTAAACCGAAGGGCATCACCATAAATTCGTAATGGCCCTCATGAGTTTGAAACGCCGTCTTCGATATATCATTGGGATGGACTCGAATTTGGTGATAACCAGAGTGGAGATCGAGCTTAGAAAAAAAAATTGAACCATATAATTCATCCAAAAGCTCATCGATCACAGGAATAGGGAACTTATCTTTAACTGTTTGTTGATTGAGAGCCCTGTAATCAACACATAGTCGCCAGTTGCCATCTGAATTTTTCACGAGCAATATTGGAGATGAGTTCGGGCTTACACTGGGCCGTATGATTCCTGATGAGAGCATTTCCTGCACGATTTTTTCAATTTCATTCCTTTTATAATGAGGGAACCGATAGGGCCGTATACACACTGCGTGGCTCTCGAGATTGAGCGGAATGTGATGGTTCTGCACTCTAGGTGGTGGCAACCCCTGGGGTTCATTGAACACGTCCTTAAAGTCCCTTAGTAACTTGGAGAAGTCTTTCGGCTGGTGCTGCAGAAAAGAAGGGCCAGAAATGCTGCATAAGTGAAGAAACAACCCTTTACTCTTTTTGAGGATGTCTTTCTCGATGGTGGGACCGTCAACCAATTGTAAAGAGGTTTGTTGAAGTCCTTCTAGCATGTGTGACTTCCCATCAATATGAAATTGCATCTTGAGGTGCTTGAAATCCCAAACCACCCGCCCCAATGTTTGAAGCCAAAGGGCACCAAGAACCACATCACAACTACCCAAGGGTAGGATGCAAAAATTAGTTGTAATGGGTAGGTCCTTTATATGGAGTGTGAGTGCTGAACACCATCCTTCGCTAGTCAATCTCTCGCCATTAGCCACCATGACCTCGAATTGGGTCCCTTTGGTAGGTTTAATGTGGACATGCACGGTAAATGGTGGAAGGATCCACAAAATTGTGGGTACTTCCAGAATCAACAAGGATAATAACTGGCTTTTTATGGAGAACTCCTCGAACCCGCATAGTTTGAGGTGCAGTTGACCCGCCTATAGCTTGCAAGGATATTTCAGGGGGCTCAGTTAACTCCACGTTGTCATCCTACTCTAGGTCCAAATTTGGATCAGCATCAAGTCCTTCAATTAGAAACAATTTTTGCACCTTGCACTTGTGGCCTTTGAAGAACTTCTCATCACAGTTATAGCATAGTCTGCATGCACGTCGCTCTTGTGCCTCAACGGGAGTGAGCCGTGTAATGGGTGGAAGAGCAGGCTTCGTCTCAGAGGAGGCCTTAAAGGAATTCATGGTGGGCCTAAAAACATCGGAACGGTTGATCTTCCGTCTTGTGGCAACCTTCTCTTCTTGTAATCGAGCGAGCCCAATGGCCGCAGTGAGGGTAGTTGGTCGGAACAGTTGGAAGTCGAGACGGACGTCATCTTGTAGGCCACAAATAAAACAACTAATCAAGAACGACTCGGACAACCCGTCCGTCAAGTTGGAAAGTTTTTCAAACTCGGTTAGATATTCCCGTAAGGAAGACGTTTGACGGAGTTTAGCAAGAGCACCGGCATGATCTTCATATTTAGTTGGTCCGAACCTATCATTTAAAGAGGAAATGAAATCTCGCCAAGACACATAGATTTGTGTCTTCTCGTACCATCGATACCGTGCAAGGCTTCTCCGTGGAGATAAAAAGAAGCAATAGTTAGACGGGAATCAGGATCCGTTTGGTGGTACGCAAAGAATTGTTCAGCCCTGTATATCCATCTGAATGGATCACCACCTTCGAATGTTGGGAAAGTGAGCTTGACTGTGTAAAAATGGATTGCGCCCGAGTCCCTGTCAAAAGGAATGCACAACTACGTGTCTCTTAAACATTTGGAAATCCGGGCGTGTCTTTCTCCCACGTCATCTGTTGAGGTCCTACACAACTTCACATCTCTCAATGAATTGATCATCAATGAGGGGTGTCCTGATTTTATGTCCCTTTCTGAAAGAGGATTGACCACAACGTTTAGAAGAATCGAGATAAGAGATTGTTGGAATATTGAGTCTCTACTTTATGGCCTGTGCAACCTCACATCTCTCGATTGTTTGAAAATCAATGGATATACTGATCGTGAGTCCTTGCCGGAAGGTTTGCTGTTTGCCAACACCCTGAGATCACTCTTGATATACAAATGCGAGAAGCTGAAGTCTCTTCCCAGTTGGATTTACAATCTCGCATCACTTGAAGAATTAAATATAAAGAGATGTTATAGTCTTGTGTCCTTCCCTGAAGATTGGTTGCTAACTAGCCTAAAAAAAACTTTGTATAAGTCAATGTCACGGTTTGGTGTCCTTCCCAGAATGTCTACTGCCCACTGCTCTTAAGAATCTTACAATCCATCAATGTCCAGATCTCAAATCCTTGCCCAATAGGCTGCAAAAGCTCACCTCTCTTAAGTAGTTGGAGATTAGTGATTGCAATAAGCTTGGTTCCTTGCCGGATGAGGGACTGCCCACCATGCTCTGTACTCTATGCATTATCAATTGCCATCTACTGAGACAGCGGCCACAGAAGGAGAAAGGGGCAGATTGGCCCAAGATAGCCCACATCCCTTGCATGGATATTGTAGAACCCTAAAATTTATCAATTTTACATAAAGGTCCCTACACACCCGTAAAATTATATAAAGAGCTTAAAATCATTAAAAAGCCTTATAAATTTAAATTGGGCCTAATGACAAGGCATGGGCTTCTTACAGCTCAGGTCTGGGCACGAAGTAGAAAGCCCATAAACTCAAAACCCAAGTCAAAATCTAAATGGGTCACACACTCGATAAATTGGTAGATCCATCAACACAAAAAAACTGATTGTGGAATCAATACCCAAGAAGATGGGTGGGGCCCATCAAAATCTCCTATGTCCCTTAAACCACTAAATAGAGTGGGACTCTTGGAATCCTTATCTTTAAATGGGTGAGGCTTATCAAAATCTCTTAAGTCCCTTAAACCACTAAATAGAGTGGGACTCTTGAGATCCTTATCTCTAAAAGTCTATAAATAAGACCCAAAGTTAGAGATTTAAGGCATTCAGAAATCCAGAGAAATTCAGAAAAAGTCAAAGAAGAAAATTCAAAAGCATTCTCTAGCCTTCAAAGAAAAGAAATCAAAGCATTTCAAAGAAGACAAAGCTACAAAGAAGTCAGTTCTCCTCTATAATCAAAAACTAAAAATTTAATCAACTCACCGGCCCAACAAAAAAATAATAAATCATTATTTTTAAAAATCAAATCATGAAACCAACCATCATCACATCATTAACTTCCATAAAATCAAATAACATTTTCTTTGTCAATGACTAAATAAAAAAATAATCACATCACAACTCTTTACCATCACATCAAATAACTTTGAAAAAAAAAAACAAAATGCAACAACTTAAAATAAAAAACGAAAAAACTGAGACAAAGATAGACTAAGAAAAGCTTGCCGCACGATCACACGACGATCTGGTCTAGTCGCCCAAACAAAAAAAAAATACCTCCATGATTTTCGAGGGCAGTGTTTCGGCATCGAGTGTTTAAACTCTAAATCTGCGAGGTGTACTAACACGGGTCCTCTTACTACTTATAAGGGAGGTAAATTGTCTCCTTATCCCACTACGAATAGAAATCGTGTTTAACCCAAATCAAATTAAACTCTAAACAAATTAAATCAAAGTCAAAAACACTAAGTCATTGAAATTAAATCAAAATCAAACACTAAATCAAGGGTTACGCTAATGTCACTCATAGGTTCCATCACTATACCCTTGAGGGGGCAATTTTTAGAACCCTAAAATTTATCAATTTTACACAAAGGTCCCTACACATCCGTTAAATTATATAAAGAACCTAAAATCATTAAAAAGATTTATACATTTAAATTGGGCCTAATGACAATGCATGAGCCTCTTACGGCTCGAGTTTGGGCACGAAGTAGAAAGCCCATAAACTCAAAACCCAAGTCCAAATCTAATGGGTCACACACTCGATAAATGGGTAGATCCTTCAACACAAAAAAATTGATTGTAGACTCAATACCCAAGAAGATGGGTGGGCCCATCAAAATCTCCTAAGTCCCTTAAACCACTAAATAGAGTGGGACTCTTGGAATCCTTATCTTTAAATGGGTGAGGCTTATCAAAATCTCTTAAGTCCCTTAAACCACTAAATGGAGTGGGACTCTTGAGATCCTTATCTCTAAAAGTCTATAAATAAGACTCAAAGTTAGAGATTTAAGGCATTCAGAAATCCAGAGAAATTCATAAAAAGTCAAAGAAGAGAATTCAAAAGCATTCTCTAGCCTTCAAAGAAAAGAAATCAAAGCATTCCAGAGAAGACAAAGCTGCAAAGAAGTCAGTTCTCCTCTATAATCACTTTCTAGTAACTATATCAATACCTTCATAGAAGATCGAGATCACGCCTCGGCCCTCATCTTCTACTTTAGAAATTTTTGATTGTTAATCAGAGGATTCTTGAGAGTTGCACCAAACTGAAAATAAATAAATATTTTGTTTATCATTATTTCGTCCATGAAATTTTGTATCGACAGATATATAATCTCATTCAATAATGGATATTGGGAGTGGTTCTTAACAAGATAGAAATAGAGATCCGCCCCAATATTTAGTAAGGTACTCATTCTACATTTTTAAATAACAAATTTACCTGCTCAATAGCATCTTCATTTGGATAATGATTATGGTTTTTGGGTTACATATGTAGGAGAAAGAATGAATGCCTAAAAATACAGGGCGTAAGATGGTAATATTCTCTTACACGAATGTTGTGTTTCCGTTCAACAAAAGCTATAGTATCCTCTGATTTAGGATTGTAATATTAATATACTCCATCACCATAATGCATTTTTTGTTCGTGAATTCTTGGTAGGTCTTCTCTCACAATTTTCTCGACAAAGTTGAGGCTTATGAAAACATTTCTCATAAGGTTTCATTACTGTGATCCCTTTCTTCCCTATCTCAGTAACCTAGTATCAAGCATTTAGATCAAAAGCAATTCCTTGTATTTTAATATAAAAAATATCTGGTTTTAGTATGGGCCCCTTATCTAATAGTAACTGAAGTGCTTTTACTCCCCCATTTTTTGGAGTGTAAGTGGTGTTAACTTGCAGAGGTAAAGGCCAGAATTTAATTCAATCTAAAGTCAAAAATGTCACCATCTATCGAAAAGTAATGTATAGGTTGGAGTATCCAATCCCATTCAAGAGGAAACCTTCTCATTGTCAAATTGGGAATGGGTGCAAACAAATCATCATACTAGTCTTAGACATATCCGTCGACACAAATAAATTCTTATTTACATGCTTTAGTTTCAGAGTTTTTGAAGAAAAGAGTATAAGTAAGATAAAGATAAATGAAAACGGAAGTGCTTATGTTCATTAAACTTTTGATGACTTGGTCCATTCAATTGCAATGTTGCAGCCTAGGATATACTTCACCAACTCTTTATAGACTACAACTCTCAACCTCAGTTTGTTGTAGGCCCAGACCAGGTAGGAGGTCAGTCTAAGCCCTGCCATGTTCATTGGGTCCAATTTTGACCTGACTAGACCTTTAACCATGGTTAAATCCACGTTTGGTTAACATTTAATCATAGTTAAGCACCCCTTAACCCACAAAATTCTTGAAAAATAATCAAAAATATTTCAAGGATTCCAAAATGATCCTTGGTGATTATTTTCACTCTGGTTAAGACCCTTAACTATGGTCAAACTCCATCTTTGGTTAGCATTTAACGATGGTTAAGCAGTCCTTAACCAACAAAAATCTGAAAAAATACTTAAAAAATTAGAAATATTCTGAGATGTCCAAAAATGATCTGTTTTAGCCATTTAACCCCGATTAACAGCCCTAATCATGGTGACCCCCCTAACCATGGTTATGCAATCCTTAACCCTGGGAAAAAAATCTGAAAAATCCCAAAAAAATCCAAAAATTATAAAAATACCAAAGATACAGTTTGTGAAATTTTTAACCCTGGTTAGTACCCCTAACCATGGTTAAACATCTTTTTAATCCCGGTTAGCAATCCTAACCCTTGGTTAAAACAATTTTGGCCTACCGGGCCTCATCCTTTGGCCTACCGGGCCTAACTTGGGCCTACTGGACCTGACCTCACCACCCTTGACTATGGTTAGCGATCCTAACCGTAGTTAGTTTGACTTAACCCCGGTTAGCAACCCTAACCTTGGTCAAACTTTATCTTAGCCTATTGGGCTTCTCTCTTGGCCTACCGGGCCCAAACCCAAAGTCTACCGAACTTCCCCTTGGCCTCCGAGCCCAAAACTTGCACTTTAACCAACCCCATTCAAACAAACCTTAATCTACCGGATTAGGCCCATTAGCCACCCTTGGTGCACACACACACACCCCTAGCCTTAGCACAGGCTCTTGTACTAGAATTATGCTCGGTCTGATCTCACCCCAATGTGAGTACGTAGGCAACTCAACCCGGGTTCGACCCTAGTTAGCTTTTCTTTCTTAGATTTGCATTATCTTAAACATTTAGGCATTTCATTAACAATTGATCTTTAATTTGGCTTAAAACCTAATAAGTAGGGAACCACTAAAAAGTGGAAGTGCCGGAGTGCCTAACCCCTTCCCCAGACTTAACCGAACCTCTAACCCTAATCTCTAATCGGAGACCAAAGACCTTATCCAACACCTAGGGGACTTATCACTTCTGAATGAATAGGAGACGACTCTAAACATTCGTGAGATTTTTAGGGTTCCTCTAAACCCGAGCTCACATACTTCATTTCGCCAATCGTCAACATTGTTGTCGAAAGAACTCATTTTTGAGTGCATGAGAACAAAAAAAACTTGAGGGATAATTGTTGCCTAAGTATTGACCCAAAAGGGGGGTTTATAGGGTCCTGGCAAACTAAAATTTTTATCTTAGTTTTTGTTGCGGAATTTAAATTAAGTTAAATGAACAAGAAATAAGATGCTACCAATTCTAAATGATTCAACAGTGAAGAATAAGGGAAAGAGTAAAGGAATCAAACACCGAGAATTGTTATCGAGGTTCGGCACTCCTGCCTACTCCCCGCCTTAAGCTCTCCGGCTTCAAGGATTAAACTATGATCCACTATCGTACGATCTTCTTCCGGGTGAAGATCAAACATTTACAATCTCTGTTTCGGGTAGAAATTACACCTTCAAAGTAAGAGAACAATCCTCTCCTTGCTTCACAAACCATTCAGCTTCAATACACCCGAATCAAGTATTCTGAGATTTTACAGAGTTATGAAATGGTTTGATTTTGAATTACACAAAGGCTCCTTAATGAGCTGAATATGAATGACTTCCAAGCTTCTAATTAAGCTAGATAAGATTGAAAATCAATATACTAAAGTCTTTCAAAGGTAAGAGTTGAACAGCTCAATCACAGAGATTTGGAGAAACTGGTTTTTCAGATTATTAGATTGATTGGAATAAATGTGAGTTAATGATTCAATCAATGGTCATTGAGTTTTTGTAATTTGTTCATAAATAAACTCTATTTATACCTCAAGGGAAAATATGGTCATTGGTGGAAAATAAATGCAAAAATGCCTGTTAAAAAATAGCTGTTGTAGAGCATTTAATTCGCATCCTGTGCCATTCGAATGATCATTCAGTCGTCTGAATGGTGACGAATGCCAATCCCATTTCTTGGGTCATCCAGATGCTCCATTGAGACGTCTGAACCAAATGACAGTAACCAACTCAAATTTTGGTTTCGTTATTCAGTCGTCCGCATGGATATGAATGGAATAATAGTAGCCAACTGAGATTTGATCTCTTCATTCGGTCGTCCGAATGACCATTTCACCAGAATTTTTTTTTTCAATTCTTTTCTTTCTGGGATGATTCCATGGGCCTTCTAATTTATTTTAATCATGATGATTACCATATTTTAGGTCCTTAGAAAGATTTCTAATATAGTCTCAAGACACCTAAGGTCAATCTAGGTTTTGTGAGTTTTTCTAGCAACCAACCTTTGAAGACTTCTTACAAAAGTCCTAAGCACCCTTCAAAGCTAAAAAATTGAACCAAAAAGACTTCTTTGAGAGTCTTCAACTTTGATCTTCCAAGTGATTTTCTTAACGAGACTACATCTTCTAATGAAATTTGGCATAATCTTCAAGTAGATTGCTTATTCTCTTAGACTTTGGATGCTTTGAGTTTTATCATTGTGATTTGAATTATTATTTTCCAATCTTGAATGGTATTTTCATGTTCTCTTTCTTGAATGATTGGCTAATGCTTTTATGTCATGATTTTCATAAACACTCAAGAGAGACATTAGTAATACAAATACTATTTCATTGTTTGAGTTATCATCAAAATTATTAGAGGTACATAAGGTTGTATCTTTGAGGCTAACAATAATATGGAAAAAAAAAACCTTTTAAAAAAGGCATAAGAAATTTTTACTTCAATAGGAATCTAAGGCCAAAAGCAAAAGCCTTCACTAGAATTTGGTGGTCCATTAGCTCGGACCCTCAGTCCTCTTTTCATACTTTTGAAAAAGCATAAGAAAGTGTCACTTGAGTAGGAATCCAAGGCCAAAAGAGAAAAGAAAACAAAAGCAATAGCATTAGTCTTTGGATTCTCTCAAGTTCAACTTGAGAGAATCTCTCAAGTTGGAACCCCTAGAGGTCACCACGTGTCTCCTTTGACACTCCTTAACCATGGGTAAGGTTCACCCACCCCTAGGGTTCACTCACCCATCCTTGGTTTTTTTTTTTATAGTAATTATTAAAAAAACTGTTTTTAGAGTTTTTTAATATTAAAAACAGTTTTTTAATTTTAAAAATAATAATTAATATTTTTAAAAAAAATCAAGGATGGATGAGTGAACCCTAGGGGTGGGTGAACCTTACCCATGGTTAAGGAGTGTCAAAGGAGACACGTGGCGACCTCTAGGGGTTCCAACTTGAGAGATTCTCTCTAGTTGAACTTGAGAGAATCCTGGGCCACAACATTATTATAATTTGCACCCTAAGTTTTCTTTTCATACTTTTGAGAAAGCATAAAAAGTGTCACTTGAGTAGGAATCCAAGGCCAAAAGGGCCAAAAAAAAAAAAAACAAAAGCAATAGCATTATTAGAATTTTGATGGGTCCATTTGCACCCTAAGTCTTCTTTTCATACTTTTGAAAAAGCATTAAAAAAAAAAAAAGGTGTCACTTGAGTAGGAAGCCAAAAGGGCAAAAAACCAAAAGCAACAGCCTTATTAGAATTTTGGTGGTCCATTTGTACCTTTCATAGTTTTGATTGCAAGTGTCACTTGAGTGGGTGAACCCTAGGGTTGGCCGAATCTTAACCACATGAAAGGGATGTCAAAGGGGACACGTGGTCACCTTAAGGGTGATAACCGGATTTACCAAATCTGGTTATTTCTGTATATAAAGGATTTGACTATGTAAAGAACACCCCATTTTCTCCTACTTTTTTTGGATGTGATTTTTCTCCTAATTTTTGACTGATCAGCATGCAAGGTGGGGGATTCACCTAAAAGGTCATGCTATGCATTTTTATTACCTAAAAGGGCATGCTTTTAGATAAGGATAATATTAGAGTAGATATCCTATTTAGTAAAACTTTTCAAACCATGTCTTTTTTAGGTCATATATATATATATTTTTTTTTATTTAGGGTGACTAATCGGTACTTATCTTGAGGCACGGATTCGAAGAACTGTTTTCTTAACCGTGGACAATTTCCATCAACTTTCTTCTTTTGAAACTTTTCTTTCAAAACAAAAAAAATGTCAGCACATTTTTCAAGGTAAACTCAACGGCCATGAATTTTTGATTTTATTTTCTTTTCTCACAATTTTTTTTATTGAAACGAACAGTTCATGCTGGATTAGTCAGACATGAACTGTTTTCTCAACAAAATGTCACCGTGTGGACCCCACCACTCCTTACTTTCAAGGGTCTAAATTGATAACAAGGCTTTCCTCCTCGTCACTTACACCGTTTGCCAATCTCTGGTTTGGGAATCTCTTGTTTCATTTCCTTCCTTTGCAACGAAAACATGACTATTGGAGAAGTATTTCTATCTGGGTTTCTTCAGGTGCTGTTCGATAGGTTGATCCCTGATAACTTAATGGAGTTTGCTCGCCAATTTGAAGTCGAAGACGATCTGGAAATGCTGAAGACCACGTTGTTGGAAATCGAGGACGTGCTCATTGATGCAGAAGAGAAGCAGATAAAGAGCAGAGCAGTGAAAAGTTGGCTAAATAAACTTAAACAAGTGGCCTACGATGCTGAGGATGTAATAGATGAGTTCGCAATGGAAGCTCTACGATGGAAACAAACAGAAACGAATCAGGTATGGGACCTTATCACTTCTTCTGTCAGTGCAAATGCTTTTTCATTTAATTTTGGGATAAGTTCTAAGATAAAGAAGATCGCCGAGAAGTTGGACGGAATTGCAAAAAGAAGGGATAGTCTTGGTTTGAGAGAGGGAGTTGGAGGGATCTCACCAAGAACCCAGACGACTTCTCTACCAAATGAATTATTTGTTTACGGTAGGGGGAGAGATGTGGAGGAGATAACTGAATTGCTGCTATCCGATGAGCCTCGTGACGATGTGTGTGTAATTCCCATAGTCGGTATGGGTGGGACTGGGAAGACTACCCTTGCTCAAATATTGTACAATGATGATAAACTGAAGAACCATTTTGATTTGAAAGCGTGGGTTTGTGTTACTGGGGATTTTGATGTCAAGAGGGTAACAAAATCAATTTTGGAATCAGCCACTAAAGATTCAAGTAATCTCACGGACCTAGACCCACTTCAAGTTAAACTAAAAGAAAACCTGAGTGGGAAGAAATTTCTACTTGTTTTAGATGACGTGTGGAGCGAGAAGTACAATGAATGGGATGAACTGCAAAAGCCTTTTAGAGCTGGGGCACCAGGAAGTAAGATCATAGTAACTACACGGAGTAATATAGTTGCATCAATCATGAGCAAAACTCGTGCTCACGACTTGGGGCTGTTGTCAGATGAAGATTGCTGGTCATTGTTTACCAAGCATGCAAATAGGGAGCCTGATGCACATCCAAAATTGGAGGTAATTCATAAGAAAATTGTGACTATATGTAAAGGTTTACCTTTGGCAGCAAAGACACTCGGAGGCCTTTTGCGCTCTACATTTGACATTGATAAGTGGGAAGATATCTTGGACAATGAAATATGGCAGAACGACAAAAGTGACATTCTTCCAGTTCTAAGGCTGAGCTACCATTATCTCCCGAGTCATTTGAAGCAGTGCTTTGCTTACTGTTCTATATTCCCCAAGGGCTATGAATTTAAGAAGGAAAAGTTAGTCCTTTTATGGATGGCCGAAGGTTTTGTGCAGACGAAAGGAAAGCAAAGAATGGAAGAAGTAGGTGACGAGTATTTCTGTGCTCTATTCCAAAGGTCATTCTTTCAGAAATCTAGTTGCAATGAATCAAATTTCGTAATGCATGACCTTATCAACGATTTAGCTACATTTGTAGCGGGAGAAATATGTTTTAGGTTTAAAGAGAGGTTGCAGGTAAATATGACATTTGAAAATCCTAATATGGTTCGCCATTTGTCATACGTTGGAGGCAAATATCAAAGGAAAACAATGTTTGAGGCCTTTCATCGAGTTAAGTATTTACGCACCTTCCTAGCATTAGATCTAATACAATACATAAATCGCTACCTGCCTATTCAGGAGCCACGTGAATTGTTTTCAAAGCTAATATGCTTACGGGTGCTAGGTTTGTGTGGATATGTCAACATTGAGTTGCCAAATTCAATTGGAAATTTGAAACATCTGCGGTACCTTGACCTCTCTAAAAATAACATTCGAAAGGTACCTGAATCTATAACTACTCTCTTTAATTTACAAACATTGCTGCTATGTAATTGCTCCAATCTTGTAGAGTTACCTAAGGACATGGGAAACCTAATGAACCTCCGGCACCTTGACATCCGAAGATGTGATTCAATGCATAAAATGCCACATGGAATAGATAGATTGACTAATTTACATACATTGTCAGATTTTGTTGTGGGAAAAAATAGTGGGTCCAGTTTAAGAGAGATGGAAAATTTGCACCTTCAAGGGAGACTTGAGATTTCAAAATTGGAGAATGTAGTCAATGTTGGTGATGCTATGGAAGCCAATTTAAAGAATAAGGAACACCTCCACATGATATGTTTAAAATGGAGTTTTGATAACTTCAATGTGACCAATACGCAATCTGAAAGAGTACTCGACGGGCTACGACCTCATATGAACATTAAAGATCTCACCATTGAATGCTACAAAGGTACAAGATTCCCAAGCTGGATAGGGGATCCGTCGTTTTGTAATATGGTGCATCTGACCCTTTTTGCTTGCAGTGGATGCGAGTTGCTCCCACCACTCGGACAACTACCCTCCCTCAAATACCTTGAGTTATATAGGCTATATGGAGTAAAGAATGTGGGTCCTGAGTTCTATGGGGATGGTTCAGTCAATCCATTTCCATCTCTGGAGACACTTAAGTTTATTGACATGGAGGGGTTGGAGGAGTGGTCTAGGATTGAAGAAGGTGAAGAATTCCCTCACCTCCGTGAGCTTTTCATTTCGAATTCTAGCAAACTAAGAATAGTCTTGCACCGTTTTCCTTCTTTGGAAATATTGACGATAGATGATTGTAAAGAAGTATCTGGTCTTCTTAGGTTTCCTTCGCTCCGTGAATTAGACTTGAATTGTGATGCAATGCTGCTGCATAGTGTGGTCGACCTCAGCTCACTTACCTCCATGTATATTTCTGAAATTTCAAATCTGATGTATCTACCTGAAGGGTTTCTGCAGTGCTCAAGGGCACTTGAAGAGTTAAATATTTGTGAATGTTTGTCACTCGTAGCTTTGTCCAACGGGGTTGGTTTACAACATTTCGCTTCTCTTCGAAAATTGGTAATTGTTTCCTGTCCAGAACTTGTGTCCTTGTCGTCGATTGAGGATGTAGGGATGCCCACCAGGCTTGAATGTTTGGAAATCAGACATTGCAATGAACTTGAGCTGCCCCAAGGGCTGCATGACCTCACATTCCTTGGACATATAATAATTAAAGGGTGTTTAGGTCTTGTGTCATTTCCAGAGATAGGGTTGCCTTCCATGCTTAGGTATCTTGAAATCATAGACAACAACTCCTATTTTCCAAGAGGTGGGTTACCCACTTCCCTCGAGCATCTAGTGATAAATAATTGTACAAATCTAGAGTCCCTGCTTCATGGGATGCACAATCACTTGTCTCTTAAACATTTGGAAATCGAAGAGTGTAATTCTTTCGTGTCCTTTCCAAGAGGTGGGTTACCCACTTCCCTTGAACATCTTGTTATAAGGAATTGTACAAATCTAGAGTCCCTGCCTGATTGGAAGCACAACAACATGTCTCTTAAGCATTTAGAAATCGAAAAGTGCCATTCTCTCGTGTCCTTTCCAAGAGGCAGGTTACCCACTTCACTTGAACATTTTCTGATATGCGATTGCACAAATCTAGAGTCCCTACCGAAAGGAATGCACAACTACATGTCTCTTAAACATTTGGAAATCGTGGCTTGTCTTTCTCCCACGTCATCTGTTGAGGTCCTACACAACTTCACATCTCTCAATGAATTGATCATCAACGAGGGGTCTACTGATATGATGTCCTTTTTTAAAAGCGGATTGACCACCACGTTTAAAAGAATCGAGATCGTAGATTGTTGGAGTATTGAGTCTCTACTTTATGGCTTGGGCAACCTCACATCTCTCGATTGTTTGAAAATCAATGGATATACTGTTCGTGAGTCCTTGCCGGAAGGAGTGCTGTTCGCCAACACCCTGAGATCACTTTCGATATCCGAATGCAAGAAACTGAAGTCTCTGCCCAGTTGGATTTACAATTCCACATCACTTCGAGAATTGGATATACATGAATGTTATAGTCTCGTGTCCTTCCCTGAAGATGGGTTGCTAACTAGCCTAAAAAAACTTTCTATTAGTGGAAGTCCTGGTTTGGTGTCCTTCCCAGAATGTCTACTGCCCACTACTCTTACGAATCTTAAAATCATACTATGGCCAGATCTCAAATCCTTGCCCAATAGGCTGCAAAAGCTCACCTCTCTTGAGTCGTTGGAGATTAGTTATTGCGATAACCTTGCTTCCTTGCCGGGTGAGAGACTGCCCACCATGCTCTGTACTCTAAAGATTAGGAAGTGCCATCTACTGAGACAACGGTGCCAGAAGGAGAAAGGGGCAGATTGGCTCAAGATAGCCCACATCCCTGAAATAATTATTACTAAGTAAACACACGATAATGGATGTTGGGAGTGGTTCCCGACAATAGAAGCAGAGATCGCCCCAATATTTGGTAAGGTACTCATTCTACACTTATAAATAACAAATTTACCTGCTCAATAGCATCTTCATTTGCATAATATGGTTTTTGGGTTGCATATGTAGGAGAAAGAATGGATGCCTAAAAATACAAGGCGTAAGATGGTAATATTCTCTTACACGAATGTTGTACGTGTTTCCGTTCAACAAAAGCTATAGCATCCTCTGATTTAGGATTGTAATATTAATATGCTCCATCAGCATAATGCATTTTTTGTTCGTGAATTCTTACCAGGTCTTCTCTCACAATTTTCTCGACAAAGTTGAGGCTTATGAAAACATTTCTCATAAGGTTTCATTACTGTGATCCCTTACTTCCCTGTCTCAATAACCTAGCATCAAGCATTTAGATCAAAAGCAATTCCTTGTATTTTTAATATAAAAAATATCTGGTTTTAGTATGGGCCCCTTATCTAATAGTAACTGAAGTGCTTTTACTCCCCCCTTTTGTTTGGAGTGCAAGGGGGAGTGTCCAATCCCATTCATGAGGAAACCTTCTCATTGTCAAATTGGGAATGGGTGCAAACAGAACCATCATACTAATCTTAGACATATCAGTCGACACAAATAAATTCTTATTTACATGCTTTAGTTTCAGAATTTTTGAAGAAAAGAGTATAAATGAGATAAAGATAAATGAAAACTGAAGTGTTTATGTTCATTAAACTTTTGATGACTTGGACCATTCAAATGCAATTTTGCAGCCGAGGATTTACTTCACCAACTCTTTACAGTCTACAACTCTCAACCCAGGTAAGATTTATTTCACATGCTTGAAGCCTCTTCATTTGTATATTATGTTTGAGCTACCCTTACCTTTGTATGGTCTAGTGAAAGAAGATTTTAAACTAAAGCTGTAAGAAGGTGGAGGTCATGGTAGCGGATTCAATAGATTTTGAGAAGATTAGGTATTGCATATCTTACACAATTCTATTTAATAATTCTTAGAAATGCTTATGGGGCGTTTGGATCGGATTTTATTAGCTAAAATCAATTGTGATAAGAATTGATTGTGTAGAAATTAATTGTCAAATAATCCCTTTTACAAATAATAGTGTTCAGAAATACGAGGTTGAGTCTCTCAACTTAGTATTCCCTTAACAACATTATTTTTAAAAGTGATTATTTGACAATTAATTCTTATCAAAATTGATTTTGGATAATAAAATCCGATCTAAACGCCACCTTACTTTTCATTAAAATTTCACCAATATATACTCAAAAATAATTGTTTTTACTTGTACTTCTTTCTATCTTTTCCTTTAAAAAGTCAATTGTAACATGTGTTATTTAAATCACTCATATGGCTTTTTATGATAATGGAGGATTAAGACAGTGATTCTGACTATGTAAGGACATTTATTTTCCATTTATGAATGTGCCTGAGTATAATTCTCTCTCTCACACACATGCAGAAGCACGCACACAAAGCTTTTTGAATTCAATTCAGCATAACCTTGTAACTGTTTTTGTTCTTCTAAGTAAGCTTTGACTACCATGGAATGGCAGCATTTGCAAATTATTCATTCTTTGACCGCTTGTTGAAGCTGTATTCTTGTACCAATGCCCCATGGTGAATTTGAGACCCTCTAAGCGGCATATTGCATTTTTTTTTTTATGATATCCACGTTACATTTTAATCTCCCGTGCTTATTATAATTGCTTCCATTCATTAACATTGAGCATTGGTTATGTTGTGTGGCAGAAACATCAGAAGCAGGAACTTGGTGTAGCATTGAATAGGTGAATTTTTTTGGAGTTTGAAGCAGCTATGTTGAATGATTATTTTTCTGAACAGGTTACTGTTGGTTGAAATGAAGTAGAGAAAGTTGAAGCAACGACATGATGGTAAGGCTATAAGCATATTTTCCTCGGGTCTTACTTCACAAGGACTGAGACATGTTCTTACCACTGGTAGACTGTTAATTTGTAAAAAGAAAATCTAACTTTTCTTTATTAATGGTAGAGACGTAGAGTGCATAACAGAGAAATTGTTGATTTTAGAAAACATTAAAAGAAATAACATAAATATCAGATTTCCTGGATGTTTCTCACATGAAAAGTTGTGATTGTAACATTCATCCCATTCATGTTAGGACATTCTTCTTTGAAGCCTAATTTGTTCTAGGCCCTAAGTTTTACTTTCATGTGATCATTTGCCACTGTTACTTGTATTTGCATTGGAATACCTAGTTTGTCAATATTAATATCAATGTAGAGGTAGATTAAGCACAGACAGAGACAATTTCCATTCCATCCTCCAGTAATAACTTTACAGGAGAACCTTGCCTATGCTTGTTGTCTGAATTGGATCTTCTTTGAATTTTACGCAAATTAACGGCTCTTTGAAATGTCCTAATGCTCTTAAAACTGGAACATGCAAGTGTATGGGTTTTTTTAAAGAGTTCTCTTTTGAAACCTGTTCAATATTCAAAGCTTCTAGTAGTTAAAAAGTGACTCTAAATAAGTTACAATACTCATGTCAATGCTTGTGTTTTGGAAAGTTGCAAGACATTATGATCCTTTTCTCTCTCTGATAGAGGGTATGCTATGACTCCATGTAAGTAGCAAATTTTGAATTACATGCCTCTCTAGAAGAACTTCATAATTTTTTGGGGGGATAAGCTTGGACTCAAACATACTTCCTCGTAGTTGAATGAAATACATGAACCATACTTGATCCAATTTATATCAAACTTGAGTAATTTGGATTAATGAATGCTTTAGGATCTCCCAACGGGATTGCTTTTAGTGTATAAGATAGGTGTTTGAGTGTATTTTTTAACTCTTATTTATCACTTTTTGGGGCTTGAATTTAAAGCCTATAGTTGCATGCCACTTGGATTAATTAATTACCTTGTGGAGGCATTAAACATTAATATTCTAGTAAATTAACAATAATTCTGATGAACCTTCATACAAAACTCTGGTGGTAAAGTTTGTCATTAGTTTGGCTAAAAGATGGTTCTATATATCCCATGTCTTATTTCTTATTTTCTTCATATATATAGAAAAGGACTAGAATATCTACTCATACTTCTAGATTGAAAACATCGCTTTCAGTCCTATCAAGTTGCGGTTCTTGTGGAAAAGGAGTGAAACATTTACTTATGGTTATGAAGATTTCTGTCTGTGTTGGAATCTGATCTTACTTTTGTGTGCAAATTTATGACCTTTAATGAAGTTAATAACCCCAAGACATTGTAAAATACAATCCTAAAAAAGCATTCAAAAATAGAATTGCAGTATGATATATAGATTATTGTGTCTTTTGAGTTTAAATTTAAACCGTACTGTTATACTTCCCAAACCAAGGATAATTCGATGGCTGAATTTTTTGGATCTTGTGCAGTAGGAACATGGGAGCAAATTTGCATCACGTATCAGTGAGAGGGAGATTTTATTAGTCAGACATGCACTGTTCGATGAAGCTCATGCAATAATCTCTACAATGAATGGTGATGCTCTTATCTCACAAAGTAACTTTGGTCTTTTCTTGTGAGAATCATTCAAGGAGTTCCAAGAGGAGTTTTTGATGTTGCCTGCTGTGTTCTCACATGGGCATTTGTGTTTAAGATGTGCGATCTGTAATTTTTGTTTCCCAAAGGATTTTGGTTGATGCTTGTGAGAACTTTGTTTTGGGTTTACTGGCTTTCAAGTTTCTTCTCATGTCCTACATATCATTTAGGATATGGTGTTTTAAGTTGTGGTTCTGTTTCCTTGGAATTTATAAATCATTGTATTGAGATATTAACTTTGAATGGGGTTTACATGAACGAGAAGATGTTATTATTTGTACGCTTAACGCTCTTCTAAAAATGCTACTAAGAAACTGACTAGGTTATATGATTTTGAGACTGTTGTACAAGGCCAAATTTACTCATTTATCTTGATATCCTTTGATGATCGAAGACCCCGGCGTTTCTGTCATGAAACCGTTTCTGTCATGAAACCGTTTCTGTTTGAGCAGAGGAAAAAGGAATTGAAAAAATATACCATTATGTGAAAATAGGAACACCAATCTGGATTTTAAAATGTTGAAAGTTGAAAGAAAACTACTTCTATTAAGCCTATGCCAACTAGGGGCGTAGAAAAATGTTGAAATTAGATATTAGTCCGAAAATTGAAAAACTTGCATGAAGGGCTTCTTACCCTTTTGGTTGATGCTAAGTTCTAACCACCATAGGTCTGATAATTTGTTCTTGGACTGTGAAATAGTTTCTTAGACATTAAATTATCTAATACAGCTCACTCTATTCTCCATGCTCATGATTCTATTGGTACATTGAATTTGATTACTCCTTGTGAACTTGAAACCTTGATGTTTTAGATCCACAAAGTCAGCACCTTAAAGGCAGGACTTATAGTTGGGGGATGAATGGGTTTGCTTCATGTCTTTCATTGGCTTCTTTAACTACACATGTCCCCAAGAACACACCCCTGCCCTTGGGTCTGATGGCTGGCAGTGTCTAGCTCCCCCAAGCGTGAGGGATGGGATTGAATCCCTCTCTCTCCTTTCTATATCACGCAACAAATTTTTTTACCTAGTGTGACCTCGCAATCACTTTGGATCTTGTACACAAACTTTGATTTTCATGGATTTGTAGCTGCTGGATTTAGTTACAGTATACTTAGTGCCCAATTCTGGCAATTCTCTTATTTTGAAAAAGAAGAATTGTTTTTCTTTGAGAATATGTTCTGGAGATCAATTCCGTGCTGAAAATCCGTTTGACAACAATCAACCAGAATTCTAACAGAATCATGTTTGGATGGAACCAATTTTTTTGTTAATTAAAAACGCTAAATTAATCAAACTTAAATGATAATAATAAAAATGCGACAAGCCTTCTCTTCATCTCAACCAACAAGTCAAGTCTTTTGCTTCCTTAATCTTCCTCTTCTTTCTAAGGTTGGTCATCAAAACATTACAATTTATAAGGTGCTTACACCCTCGGTATTCTATATCAAACATCAACTTTTTTCCTTCCTTATACTTACCTATAGATAGGGACGGAGCCATGTTTTTTTTAGTAAGACGGCATGCGATGGCTTATTTGAAAATGGTAATAATTGTTGATGGATTTGTAGAGAATGATTAAGTGGGTACAAACTAACTTGGGTTTTGGCGACTAAGTTCGTTCCTCCATACATTTCATATAGATCTTACGAATATTGTGTCCTTGTTTATGGGATAGTTGTCACCTTACCTCATGACTATGCCGTATTAAATAACATGGTATAAAAGATATAATTTATTTTCAAAAGTTTGAGGGACAGTTGCTCCTTGCCCCATAGCTATGTTCTATTAAATAATATAATATAATCTTTTAAGGTACTGTCTCCTTTTCCGTGATTATTATCAATTAAATAACTTAGTATAAAAGATGATTTTTTTTAAAAAAAATTTAGGTCCCCATGGCTATGCCTTTATAAAAGAAAGAAAAATGTTTATCGGACTGTGCATTTGCTATGTAGCGGAATGCGTGGTGCTTATTGGTCCGCCCCCTTTTCAACACCCACTAATTGTGGTTAAAATTCACTCACCCCTAGGGTTCATCCATTAAACCTTGGTTTTTAGATAAAAGAATTTAATAAAAAACATTAATCTTAATTTAGTCAAGCTTAACCATAGTTAAAAGAACAGTGATTAGCTGACCTTGCATTCTACTATCTAGTCGACCAATAGGTCCCTTTTAACCCCCTTACAACTATGGCTGAGCTTAACTAAATTAGGATTAATATGTTTTTTTTCTAAAAACTAAGGTTGGATGGATGAACCCTAAGGGCGAGCTAATCTTACCCATAGTTATTAGGTGTTAAAAAGAGGGTCGTGGACCATTGAGGACCGCATTCCGCTACTTAGCAGAAATGCATGGTCAGTTAAACATTTGGGTATTTCTTTCATCAATAACCCAAGCCAGGGTAGGGCCTAGGTCTTACCGGGCACGGCCCTCATTCACAAGGTGAGGCCCTAGCCCTACCCTTGCCCTAGAAGAGCCTGAACAAGCTAGGCCCAAGCCCTACCCTCAAGGGTCAGGGCTGGGTCAAGGTCAGGTCAGGGCCAAAAGAATAAAAAAATATATATATCATGTTTTAGCAATTTTTACTACATTGATTCCCAACCGATATACAACCCCCTTTCTTTATTCAGATTTGGGACCGACAATGCAACTCAAAGAGCATCATGACGTAGATTTAGTACCGTTAAATTGTTAGTACTAATACATCCCCCAATTGTTACTATTAAATTGTTAGTATTAGTATCATTCTATTTTTTGAAAGAAAAACGTTACAACTTACAAGTAGTAACATTAAAAGCTTCTAGGAAGAATCTACACTATTAATTTGTTACACATACATCCCCTAATTGTTACTGTTAAATTGTTAGTATTAGTATCCTTCTATTTTTTAAAAGAAAAATGTTACAACTTACAAATAGTAACATTAAAAGCTTTTAGGAAGAATCTACAATATTAGTTCGTTAGACATACACACAGTAAGTCTTAATCTCTATGAAAATTTTTTAATAAAAGAAAAAAGTTACAAGTTACTATATTAGAAAGAAAGAGTACAAAAAGATAATACAATATACTACTACAATGCTAATATGTTATGGCCTTGGCTTGCCTCTGGCGAAGCCAGAAAGGGCTTATCTCGGGGTTCCATAGAATAGGTGACATGTGGTGGAGAAGTCAAAATCATGGGGCCCATATTTTGACTTCTCCACGTACAATAAGACGTGGCGATAAGTGTGTGAGAATAAGGGTGTGAGATATCAAATGGGGAGAAGTCAAAATTATGGGGAGAAAATGGAATGACTTCTCCCCACTTTTACGCCAAGTGTCGCACAATGTATGGAACCCCGAGAGCCCTTTTTGGCTTCGCCAGAGACAATCCGAGGCCTAATTCTTATTGTGTTTATGTATAACATATGGCCTCGGATTGTCTCTGGCGAAGCCAGAAAGGGCTCTCGGGGTGCCATACATTGTGCGACACTTGGTGTAATATCTATGGGTATATGGGGTTAGGTCCTTTTAATGTGACAAATAGTATCTCAATCACAAAATCTCTCAATTGTAAATGATGTGTAGATATAAAATTTATAGGTTTTTTTTTTTGGTGTGTACAAGTAATTTTATTAATTTAATGATGTGTAGTCATAAATGTTTTATTAATAGGGTGTAGTCATCAAATATTGGTGTGCATCTAACACCACCCTTAAATATTAATAGAGAGCTTACAGCAAAAACCTAATCTTCTGGAATATTTTCAGAATATTTCTATTAAATATTTTCGGAATATCTCTATTAAATATTTTCGGAATATTTCTGAAAATTGCTACCCCTGACAAAGAAGATCCGATCTCCCGCCCCGGAATGGCCTGGCCTATTCTATTCTATTCAATTTTTTATTTTTTATTTTGTATTTAAAGTCAATTCTTAAAGGTATTACAGCAAAAACCTAATCTTCTGGGTAGAGTCTTGTTTTCAGATCCTTAGCATACGAAAACAAGACGACTTCTGAAGATGAATTTGTAGGGTTCGCTCGCCTATACAAACTCGGTTCTAATTTGGAAAAGCTGCGCACGACACTGCGCGCAATTGAGGATGTGGTGAGTGAAGCAGAGGAGAAGCATACGAAGAGCAGAGCAGTGACCGAGTGGCTAACCTTGCCAAGCTTAAAGGCATGGCCTTCGATATTGAGGACTTATTAGATGAATTCCCGTGCCAAGCTCTTCGGTGGAAATTGGAATCGGAATCCCAAACCCATACGAATCAGTTATGGAAACTCATCACCTCAAAGCTCGGTCCTCGCATTTTTGTGTTTAATTTGGACATGGCCTATAAGATTAAGGAGGTCTCTAAACGGTTCGAGGAGATTTCAGAAAGTAGGGCTCTTTTCGATTTGACAAGTAGTTCGATTGGAGTCAGGCAAATACCACCGACGACTTCCTTGCTCGACGACGCATCTAGTTTTTACGACAGGGAGGAAGATTTTGAGAAGATTATTGAACTTCTGCTATCGTATGAACCTGTTGATGCTAAGGTATCTGTAATTCCCGTAGTTGGTATGGGTGGGGTTGGCAAGACCACCCTTGCTCAGCTTGTTTACAATGATTAGAGAGTGGATGCGCATTTTGATCTCAAAGCTTGGGTTTGTGTCTGATGAATTTGATGTGGTGAGATTACCAAAACAAATTCTCGAGTTGGCCACTAAGAGTATAGCGACCCCAAAACCCCGCCTTGACTTAATCGGACTTTAGGCCCGTTACATTTCTTAAACTTGTTCAAACCCATACATACAAGGCAAAGATAAACACGAGTCTCCAATAGTAATATTAAAATTCGATATATATATATAACTCAAACCATCCTATATAACTATAATCTGTCCAACATAACCCACTATAAACGGAATAGTTAAAAATCACCAATGAAAGTAAGACAGGCTAAGCAACATCTTGAAAATAACCTAAGTCTATTACATCCCTTTTCAAATAGTAAAACAAGGTCTAATGGTATGACCACGTATTCAACTCTTGAGCTTCCTTCGGAGGCTTACCTACTTCTTCTTCCTCGACGTATGTCTCCTCAATCCACGACTCCACCATGTACTCCTGTTCTACACCTACCGATAATAACAAGTCGACTGAGTATTGAAAACACTCAGCGTATATACAGTCCAACTAACAACATAATATAATCTGTACATTATCAATATCATAATCCAATTCATATCTACATAATCAATAACCGTTTTGTTTGACATAAACATAGTCAGAATGCAACAACATGTGAGCATACATATCATCATCTTGACTCGTGTATATGTGTGACTCTTACACATGTTCATGTGCGAAATATATACATGACTCATATGTGCCAATGACAACCAACTTACCCCGTAGATACATGATTCATATTGTATTGTCCCGTCAACACATAATTCATAGTGTTTTGTCCCGTCAACGCATAATTCATAGTTTTTTGTCTCATATCGTGGCAACGCATAGAGTGGTATGTTCGTAGCCAGTGGATCATTCTTTCATGGCATAATATATGACATGTGTCATATATCGCGGCAACGCATAGAGTGGTATGTTTGTAACCAGGTGATCAATCTTTCATAGCATAATACATGGCATGACCGTGTTCAATGCATGATCTTGTTAGACACGTGGATTTGTAGATCTTACTTCTTTCCATGCATGTGAAAATGTGCATGAGTGTCGTGATTGAAATTCAAGTAGGTCATCCCTTAGATTCTTATCCTCAGCCAAGAAACTCCACCAGGGTACATCTACCTGGTTAGAGAATTCCCGACATGGAAGACTTTCTCTAAGTTTTAGCTTACCTGAACAGTACCAATCACCATGTAAGTAGATATGACATAGTTTAACACACCAATCGTTAATACTTGATTATCAAAATTATGCATTTTTCCAAGACATAATAATAAATAAACATCACAATTCACTTCTATAAATCCTTTCATTTCACCATTCACCCATAATTCATCATATCATTCATAATTATAGCCCATTCACCACACACATCATCCACAACCCATAGCCATACATCCAACCCTTGCTCCATAGTGTTTTCCATCCTCCATTCATCACATCCAGAACCATCAACAATATTTCTAATTCCACAATAGCAAAACATAGTTAATAAAAACTACTAAATCACCTAAAATTCCCAGTCTATACTTCAATATCCATAACCTAAGCATAACATGAAAACATACATAGATCTTCAATTCCATTTTTTTATAACATACAAAACATCTTAATAGTGTTAGATTTGAAAGTATATCGACCTTAGGGATTGTTCCCTTTAATCCAAACACACCAAGAAGGCATGATGGTGATTTCTAAGCTTTCTTCTTCTCCCTTGAGCAATTTCTTCCTTCACAAGCAAGCTAACACATAGAAACCCTAGGTTTCTCCTCTACTTTGCCAAATTAGGGTTTGAGAGACTTAGGACTCTCAAACCCCCGAAATAAAAGGCTATTTATAGACTTAGGGTGATGAAAACCCGAATTTACCCTTAAAAATCTCGTAAAATGGGTTAAAAAACCCAAATTACTAATAGTCGGTCGACTGGCTAGAATGAGTGGTCGACTGGCTAGGATGGTTGGTCAACCGGTTGGGGTCGAAAAGCTACTATTCCCATTTTTTTTTCATTTTTCCGTACAGTCGGTTGATCAGGGTTGATGGTCAGTCGACCGGCTATGCTCCAAACCCACTATTCCTCTTATTCATACAATTAGTCGACCGGGTAGGATGGTCGGTCAACCGATTGTGTTATTTTTCCTCTGTTTTCTTCTTGTTCTTTTATTTCCTTCCATTCTAACCTTGGTTAATTGTTTTCAACATCTTAAATCTCCCATAACCTTAATTATAACACAAACACACACATTAACAAATCCAAATTTCTAAAATACCCTTGAAGAGCGGGGTAATTACACGGAAAGAAATCCGAGTCTCTACAAAGAGACCATGTGGCATTGGTTACCTGGAACTGCTTCAAGCTAGTTTGAAAGATGAATTGAGTGGAAGGAGAATTCTACTTGTTTTAGATGATGTATGGAATGAAGGCTACTTCAATTGGGATCTCCTACAGAGAGTCCTTTTAGAGGTGGGGCACAAGGAAGTAAAATCTTAGTTACCATGTGTAGTCGCTCTGTTTCATCACTTGTCACTGCAGTTTCTCCTTATCTTTCGGAGTTGTTATCAATTGAAGACTGTTGGTCTTTGCTTAAGCAGCACGCCTTGCTAGTAGAAATATCGATGCTCATCCAAACTTGGAAATAATTGGTAGAGAAATTGTGAAAAAGTGTCATGGTTTGCCTTTGGCAGCTAAGACACTTGGATGCCTCTTAAACTCTAAACCAGACCAAGAATCGGAAGATATCTTGAAGAGCGAAATATGGGACTTACCGTAGTTCGAAACTAGAGGAGTTATTGCAATTCTAAAATTGAGCTATCATCATCTCCCCCCACATTTGAAGTGGTGTTTTGCCTATTGTTCAGTTTTCCCCATGGATTATAAATTCTAGATAGATTCATTAGTCCGATTATGGATGGCAGAAGGTTTTGTGCAGCCAAAGGGAAGAAAAAGATTGGAAGGTGTAGGTCACACATTTTAATGCTCTGTTCCAAAGGTCATTCTTTTAGCAATCCACTACCGATGAATCACTATTCGTAATGCATGGCCTTATCCACGATTTAGCTGCATTTGTTTCCAGAGATGCATGTTCTAGATTGGAGGATAGTTTGTACTTTGGAGAGTAATATGAAGTATAAAGTTCCTAAAATGGCTTCCTATTCGTCATACCTTCGCAACCCATGTGATAGAATATCAACATTTGATCTCTTTTATGAAGCCAAGTGTTCACGGACCTTCCTACTATTAGATGTACAATGAAGATGTGATGGTTATTTTTTTTTTTTCTAGTCACATACCACATGATTTGTTCTCAAAATTAAGATACTTGCGGGTGCTATGCTTAAGTTGGTGTTCCATTGAAGAGTTGTCAGATTCAATTTGTAATTTGAAGCACCTACGGTACCTTGATCTCTCTCACACAGATTTTAGAATTACCTAAATCAACAAGCACCCTGTACAGTTAACAAACATTGCTGCAAATTGATTGCAAGTATCTTACTGAGCTCCCTAAAGACATCGGAAACCTTCTTAACCTTCGTCATCTCGAGATCAGTAGATGTTATGCCTTAAAAAATGCCATTGCAAATCGGTAGACTGACAAGTCTACAAACTCTTCCTCAGTTTGTTGTGGGCAAAAGTAGCGAGTCCATCGGGATAAGAGAGTTGGAGGGGTTGTTGCATCTTCGGGGGAGACTCTGTATTTCAGGTTTGGAGAATGCAGTCAACTATATGGATGTTGTGAGGGCCAATTTAAAGAATAAACAGCACCTTCATGGGCTAGAGTTCAAATGGAGTTCTTTGGAAACAATGTCGACAATACACGAGATGGAGTTGAAGAGAAGGTACTTGAATGGAGACAACCTCATCAGAATCTGAAAGAGCTTACCATCAAATACTACGATGGTAAAGAATTCCCAAGTTGGATAGGGGATTCATCGTTCTCTAATATAGTGCTTCTGAAGCTTGACAACTGCAAGAAGTGTGAGTCCCTCCCACTACTCGGGCTGCTACTTGCTCTCAAAGACCTCAAAATTGATGGAATGCATCATGTAAAGAGCGTGGGTCCTGAGTTCTATGGGGATGGTTCAGTCACGAAATTTCCATCACTAAAGACACTATGGTTTCAGAACATGCTGGAATGGGAGGAATGGCCTAGAGATGATGAAGAAGGTGAAGACTTCCCTTGCCTCCGTGAGCTTATCATATCAAAATGTCCCAAGCTGAGGGGATTCCCTCACTGCTTTCATTTTCAGGTAAAATTTGAGATGATTGATTGTGTAGAATTTACTGATGGCTTCCATCAACTTGAAATTTGGAGTTAGATGAGGAAGGTGAGGAATTCCCTTCCCTCCGTGCACTTATTATATCTCAGTGAAGTACCCAACCTCCCTTCCTTCGTAAGATTTAGTATGTATAACTGTCTGGAATTGTGTGCACTTCTGAGGCTTCCATTACTTGCTTCCTACCCGGAGGAGGGCCTGCACTCCATGCTTAGTCATCTACCTGTTGGTATACTAAAGAGACCAAGCTTCAATTCACACCAAAAGCAAAACAAAGCATTTTAATCTATTTGTATAGGGGGTCATTTTGAAATAAAGTACACACATTAGGTACCAAAACATAATATTTAAATTATTTAGAACTCTATTTTAAATGCTTTTAAATTTTAGATTCAACACCTTGTGGGAACCATTCAAGGGCTCCCTGGAAGAGTTTTTGATCTTATTGATTGTGTTGTTGTAAGGAAGTTGGCTCGAATAAGAAATCCCCAGGGGCGATCGCCCATCCTTGGCGATCGATCGCCCAGTGCGCCGTTTGGCGTGGAAACCTCTATTTTTTGAGTTGTATTGTTTTGGGAAACTACTAATTCGTGTGGGAGACTTTCAATTAGTCTAGAGCTCTTGTTTAGGCCTATAAAAGAGAGGTTTGAGGTTAGGGTTTGTAAGGGTGAAAAGTAAGGTAGTCATAGCTTGGGTTTGGGTTGAGAGAACAAAAGATTTTGAGAGAGAGAGCATTGTGGGCTTTCATTGGGGCTTTGATTTTCGTTGTGAGTTCTTCTCTTTTATATTCTTCTCTTGGATTAGTGAAGATTTTGGTGTGTTGTGACCGTGGACGTAGGCATTTAGGCCGAACCACGTAAATCTTGCTTTGTGGTGTATGCTTCTTATTTGCTATATTTATTTTCTCATTGTCGTTTATTCTATCCTAATGGGTTTCTGCACAATAAACTGGTATCAGATCCATTGGTTTATAATGACGACAAAAACTTCGAGTTCCAGATTCGAAGTGGAGAAATTCAATGGAAGTAAAAACTTCGGGTTATGGCAAATAAAGGTTCGTGACTTATTGATCCAACAAGGCTTGCACAAAGCTTTGAAGGGGAATGATAAGAGGCCTGAAAATCTAAAGAAAGAAGATTGGGAGGACTTCGATTTGAAGGCGATGAGTATGATTCGTCTATGCTTAGCTGATGAAGTTCTATACAACATCCTAGAAGAGAAGACGGCTTCAGGACTTTGGTTGAAGTTAGAGAGCCTCTACATGACGAAATCGCTCACTAACAGGTTATACTTGAAGCAAAAGTTGTTTACACTCAAGATGGTAGAAGGTACGAAAATTTCCGATTATGTTAGTGAATTTAATAAGATAACTGCTGAGTTAACAAGCATTGGTGTGAAACTTGATGAAGAGGACAAAGCCCTATTCCTTGTTACTTCCCTACCTCTTTCACTAGAACACCTCCGTACTACGTTGCTCTACTCAAAGGAGGATATCAATTTAGAAGATGTTATTGTTGCACTTCTCTCTAATGAGATGAGAAAGAGTGCGCTAAATAGTGAAAGTCATGAGCAGACTTTACTAGGAGATGGGAGGATAAAGAGTAACGGATCTAGAAAGGGGTCTAAATCGTACAAGAATGTTGAGTGCTATTATTGCCATAAGAAAGGGCATATAGTCAGATATTGTCGATTAAAGAAGAGTGAGGAGGAGGAAAGAAAATCCTCCAGTACAACTAATGTGGCTAATGAAGATTCTAAGGATCCGGATAATGATCTCATGGTCCTTTCGGTTACTACAAAGAATGGTTGGTCAAAGGATAAGTGGATTATTGACTCTGGTTGTTCCCATCATTTATGTCCAAATGGGGACTGATTTGCTACCTACAACAAGGTTGAAGGCAGCACTATCTTAATGGGTAATAATACACCCTACAAGATTCTTGGGATATGGACAATCAAAATAAGAATGCACAATGATGTAGTGAGGACATTGAAGGGAGTAAGGCATGTTCCAGATCTGAAGAAAAATCTGATCTCTTTGAGTTCTTTAGACTCTCAGGGGTGCAGATTCTATGCACAAGGTGGAGTGCTAAAAGTTCGAAAGGGAGTCTCAATTGTAATGGCATGTAGAAGAAACAAGAACTTGTATGTGTTGTAAAGAAACACAGTTTTTGGTGGAACATCCAAGGCAAAAAAAGCTCCTGCTGTTCCTAATTCTAGCCTGGCAAAGGAGGCGCGAGTTTTGGCAAACAATAAGGGTTTACAGTTGAAGGTGAAGACGGCTGAATATATGACATTCAGTTTTGATGATGATTTGCAGGTGGAGTCGGGGGCTCCACATTTTTCGCAATAAGGTAAAAGAGTTTGGGTGGAGAAGTCTAAAAAGTTGTTTAGACTTACTCCAAGTTTGGCGTGGTGGAGCCTTGCATTCAGTTTGGATTATGTTGATGAAAGCGAGATGACACATTATAGGATGTTCGTGGGATTCTCGCCAAGGTGGAGATTTGTAAGGAAGTTGGCTCAAATAAGAAATCCCCAGGGGCGATCGATCGCCCACCCTAGGCGATTGATCGCCCAGTGAGCCGTTTGGTGTGGAAACCTCTATTTTTTGAGTTGTATTGTTTTGGGAAACTACTAATTCGTGTCGGAGACTTTCAATTAGTCTAGGGCTCTTGTTTAGGCCTATAAAAGAGAGATTTGGGGTTAAGGTTTGTAAGAGTGAAAAGTAAGGTTGTCATAGCTAGGGTTTGGGTTGAGAGAACAAAAAGATTTTGAGAGAGAGAGCATTGTGTGCTTTCCTTGGGGTTTTGATCTTCGTTGTGGCTTCTTCTCTTTTGTATTCTTCTCTTCGATTAGTGAAGATTTTGGTGTGTTGTGACCGTGGACGTAGGCATTTAAGTCGAACCAAGTAAATCTTGCTTTGTGGTTTGTGCTTTTTATTTGCTATATTTATTTTCTCATTGTTGTTTATTCTATACGAAGGGGTTTCCGCACTACAGTTGTCACATCAGAATTGGGTATAAGATGTGTGATTTCTAATTTATATTTTCCAAAAGGACTTTAGTTTATGCTTGTGAGAATGTCCACGTGTACTTTTTAACTCGCCTATTAAGTGTTTAAGTTGAGGTGTTGTTTCCTTGGAGTACACAAATTATTGTATTGAGGTATTAAATTTTGATTGAGTTACATGAACGAGCAGTTGTTTAAATTTGTACAATATGCTCTTTTAAAAATCTTACTAAGAAACTAATTGGGTTAATATAATCTTAAGACTGTTTAAATTTCAAATTTAACCCAGGAATCTTGATATCTTTTGACAATTGAAGACCCCTGTTTCTGTGTGTTCAAAGTTTGAACACTTTTGAGAGTGACCAAAAAGAATTTTTTCCCAAGTTGAATGTCAATTGAAGGTTATCTGCTTTTTATAAAGAGTGTTCATTTGATGTAGAGAGATCAAAACCAAGCACTTGTCCTGTTTGAGTAAACGGGAAAAAAAAAAAAAAAAAATAGACTGTTATGCGGAAAATAGGAACACCAATTTGGATTTTAAAATGTTGAATATTATAGGAAAAGTACTTATATTAAGCCTATATTGACCAGCAGCGTAGAAAACTGTGAAAAATTAGATATTAGAACAAAAATTGAAAAACTTGAAGGGAAACTTGCCTTTTGGTTGATGGTAGCCACAATGGGTCTTTGATCATTTGTTCTTGGACT
The DNA here is from genome assembly GCA_015143295.1 of Tetracentron sinense. NCBI lineage: Eukaryota > Viridiplantae > Streptophyta > Magnoliopsida > Trochodendrales > Trochodendraceae > Tetracentron > Tetracentron sinense. Next base: position 8,623 of record JABCRI010000644.1, on the reverse strand, counting down.
CTGGAATAGTTTACGCGAAATTCAAATGATCTAATCTAGCTTAGTCCATTCTCCTTGTTCATGATTCTTTTGTTACCTTCACTTTGATTACCACACGTGAACTCGAAACCTTGATGTTTCAAATCTACAAGGTCAGCACCTTGGAGGCATGTTTTAAAAATCGTATATAGTTGCTGGACAAACGAGTTTACTCCAAGTCTTTCATCGGCTTCTTTAATGTATAAGTCCCTAAGAAGACGCACCTGCCCTTTGGTCTAATGGTAGCTACGCAATGTTTCCTCTAAGTGTGAGGGTCGGGATCGAGTCTACATATCGTATGGGTTCTTCCCTGAGTTTTTGAGGATCTCTCGAATAGGTGGTTAAAATTGTTAAATCCACGAATTGATCCTGGCTTTCCAACACTCGTGGCCATAGGAAAGAACCCAAGGGAAGAACACAGACCATTTGCCTCCTATTTTGCTTGGGCTTTGGTCACCTGACATGAAGGTGTTGCAACTCATACCCTTGGGGGATTGGATCCCCGACCTCCCTCCATTGTAGGCCACACCCCTACCACTCACGCAAGAGGCGGGAGAGTAGTTAGACCATATCCTTACTAGCTAGTCATGGTAAATTTTAAGCATAAATAGTCTCAGTTTGAAGATTATCATTTCCATGGCCCGAAACTCCCAATCTCCTCTAATTTCCAATTCCATATATGCGTTAACAATTGTAACTCTAGGCTCTATACCTTTGCAGAGACTTGCAAAGTTTCAAGACTCGCAAAGTGCCGCACTATAAGTGCCAAGCTTTGGAAGTTTCAACATGGCAATATCTGTATCTTTTTTTTGCATTAAGGGTCCGTTATTTTGCTGAGACTTGTAAAGCTTGGCACTTTACACTTCATCATGATAGTTTTACACTTCGTCATGGTAATTCCTAAGAAACTTTTGTCACTCTATCAAGGTTTTTAACAAAATTAATTCTTACTATCATGAGATTTGAGAATTTAAGTCTTACCATGTTTGTGAGATTTGAAATCATTAATTTTGCTACATTTAAAGTCTTACGACAATAGATGAAAAGCATCGATACATCTAGTTCTTAAAACAAAGTGCATAAGTTCTTAAAATAAAATGCATATTGTCCATTGACCATACTTGCAAAGTTTTTATGAGTCTCCGCAAAAGAACGGACCCTAAGTAAATAATGAGTAAATTTGTAAGAATTCAATTCAAGTGCTAGGCTTTGCTGGCTTCAAACCAAAATAGCAGACCTATTGGCCAAAATCAAATACCCATTCTACCTTATAGGGCTATCGATCCCTGACATGCCACTCATTGATTCACCTTCCAAGCCCACTGATTGCAACCATGTGGTTTACTACAATTGGCTGGATTCTAAAATCAAAATCCCATTTTGTGCATCTCATTAGATAGTTACTAGGCAAATAAAATTGCAATGTGGTTACGCACTATTGGGGTTTGATACTTGTAGCATTTTTTGCCACGGGCTCCTCGGCACATTTTAAGTGGAATTTTACACCGAGTTTCCGCCAGCTTGCCGATGTTTAGTTTTACTTTGTTTTTGAATCAAATTCCTAGAGTTGGTTTGAGGGTAAAGAGGAAGGTGGGACTAGACAATTTTGTTGGAAGAGAAGTGAGTACTCAAATTGTGCAGAGCTAGAAGGACATGAATGCTTATGAAGGTAAGGAGTTATAGATAAGAGCTAAAGAACTTCTGCAAATTGTCAAGGAACTACTAAATTGGCGGATAGACTGATGAGAACCTCAGCGTGTGTTAGAGACGCTGCGAGAGGCAATAGTAATCTCGTCATTTGTACGTTAATTTGATTAAATTGGGGATAATGAGGAATCAAGGACCTCATTCTCACATGGAACATTAAAGATTGTTCAAATCTACAGTATACTTACTGAGCCAGTTCGGTAGAAGCCTCACAAAGAGTTCTGACAAAATTTATCTGATTCTTTCTAAAACTAATTAAGTTGTTATTTTAATTTTTTTTATTATCCATCATTTGGTGTTTAGCTATAAAGTGGATTTCTATTCTTTTTTAACCCATGATTTGAGGATTATAGAGGACTTTGTTAATATACTACATTATTAACCCTTTTATGCAGCACCCTTCACCATCCCATCAGTGTTCCCTCTTGGACTGGAGATGGCCAGTAAGAAGCCTAAGGAGATGCCTAGCCTTCTATTAACTGTAACATTTTCTTCACTATTGGATGAACAGTCTAGAATTAAGTTTATCTAGGGGATGGTTAGGATCATCCATTGGGTTGAATTTTGGGCATAGAACTACTTGGTCTTATCCACAAATTAGTTGCTTTACGTCCTTAGAAAGAAAGCTTGCTGACAGATTTGCATGGCTCACCATTTATGAATTGTTTTAACATGATGATACAATGTAATTTCTATTAGAACACTATCAGAACTTGATAACAGTAGAAAAATCACTTATAATAGCCATTATCTAGACAATGGTTATAGTGATACAGTGCATCAGTCTCAAGACTGAAGGAACACGTGAAGGAACGCGTCAAGTCAAGCCCTATATCTTTTTAGGATTGTAACATACCACCATGCTTTCACAATCGACGTTCTCGACGGCTCTCACTTTAGGTAGCTTCAACTCTACAAGTAAGTCGTCCTTTCCCTTCTTGGGAAGGTTCACACTTTGCTCCAGGTAGCCCTCTCTGCGTGGCAGCTCTCACTCTGGCAGTAGACAACCATTTTCTTTATTTTTTGAGATGGCTCTCACAATTCGATCCATATAATCATTTTTGTAACTAGAACCCGAGACATGGAGGTATGGTTCAGATACAAATTAATACGGATATGACCAATTTGCCAAAAGCCCCAGCATTGATGAAACACGTCAAGTCAAAACCAGAAGGTAATGGTTCAAGTAGTGATATGCGATAAGAGAAAACGAGAGCTAAGGGGTAACCAACGGATCAATAACTCTGATACTATGTAAAAACTTAATATTATTGCTAAACTTGGGTTTACAAGAACTAAAGAGGGTTTAAATAGAAAATTCAAGATTCCTAATATTGAAGGAAACCTCAATCAAATCTAATCTAATTTTACCTAATTTAATCAATTTAAATTCAAATAACCCTGTAAGGAGATACAATGTCTCTCATCACACGGTTCACACCTACTCCATTCTCTACTAAGGGTATGATACACAAAAAAATGTCTCTTCAATTTTGAAGATTGATGAGTGTTCATCTTTCATAGTCTTTACAAAAGGCAGGTACGTATACCCACTTCCCTTTAACATCTTCTAATAAGGAGTTGTATGCGTCGGGACTGCCTGTCTAATGGAACAACATCTCTTAGAACCAGGGGTTGGGGCCGCGTGCCACCACTCAACATTTGAAAAATTAATTTGTTTTAAGGAATAGGATGGGAATGGGGCAGGTGTCACTAGTCTTTGGAAAATTAATATTTTTCTGAGTTAGGATCATTTTCGATTGAACTCAGCTCACATGTGTTCTTTTGATCCATTAACTATAGTTAAGATTTACTAACCCTTAGGATTCAATAATCTAGCTTTTGTTTTTAGAAAAAAAAAATTAACCTTAAGGATTAAAAGTTCTTAACTAAAGTTAAAGAGGGCTATTTAAGTGTGATTGAGTTATCCGAATTCAATTGCAATTGGACAGGATCCGGGCTCGTATTGTTTATACTAAGTTGTTTAAGTATTTAATTGGGCATATTTCATTGGACAAGAGAGCAATTTTCCCTTTAAAAAATTATATTATATTATTTAATATGACATAGGCATGGGGCAAGAGGGCAACTGTCTCCTAAACTTTTGAAGACAAAATATATCTTTTATACCATTTAATTTAATTATTTAATTGGGCGTAACTATGAGGCAAGGGGATAGTTGCCCTGTAAACAAGAAGGTTGCAGATTTTTAAAAATAAAATTTTGTGTTTACTTTAATTATTAAATCCCAAATCAGTTATGGAATACTTAAGCCTATAATTCATTTCCTATTAAAGTCTTTTATGATTTGATTCATTTACTTTATATTCCAAACGGTTTTTGAGTTAATGTAGAATTATTTCTTTATTCATTGGAGGTCTTAAAAGTTTATTTGTCTATTCTTATAAGAGAGATATTCATCTCCTATTGACAAGTAAGAAGAAAGAAAAACCTTATTTTCTTTGAGATGTAGAAAAGAAATATGCAGAGTCTTGAGTTGCTCTCTTCTACTCTTTTGTATTTATTTTTCTGAAGTTTTAGTTATGAAAACTGTCGAGTTTGCTGTTACCGCCGGTTAGTAAGTGTTCTCTATTGATAGATTAAGATTGTTGAATCCTGGGGGTGTCCGCCAAAGACCTGTAAGCACTGGAGCAAGGGCGTTAATCACCTTAAGGACAACGTGTTCAACACGTGCCTCATTCTCCATTTTATAAGTCATCTAACCTTTATTTTCAATTTATTGTTGTTGGATTTGAGCTTCTTTACTGCTACATTGGAATATTTAGTTAATGAAAAATTCAAGTAATTATGTGTATATTTTCTATTGGGATTATAGTCCTATTTCTCGAATTTTTCCAACAGAAACAATATTGTGTCCCTTAGACCCTACACATTTCGTATTCACCTAATTTTCCTCCACAAAATTCATAAAAAATTACTTCTATGTTCAATGAATCATGGGTGCCCCCTCTACTAGAAATCCTGGCTCTGCCCCTACTTAGAACGATTGGAAATCAAGAGTTTGATTCTCTCACATCCTCTCTCTACCATTCTTAAATATCTTAACATCTAGGATTGTATGAATCTTCAGTCCTTACATGAGATCCTACACAACCTCACATCTCCATGATTTAGAAATTAAGGGTTTGTCTTATGTCCTTATCTAAAGGAGGATTGCCCACTAGCCTTAGAAGTATCTGTTAGGCCTATAGGTTACAACCATAGAGACCCTAAATGATTTTGATGATAATACAATAATGAAATAACCATTGTATTACTAATGTTTCTATTAAGTTTATGTAAAATTCAGTTTACAAAGAGCATTAGCATACCATTTAAGGCACAAAGTATGAAATTGATACAAAGCGTAGAAAGGATCCACAAGCAAGTCATAAAGCAAGCTATCTCAAGTTGAAGATCATACCAATCCTTGCAAAAGAGCTAGACTTTATGACTTGAAGATGAAGACTCACTTGGAAGCAATCTTGGTCAATAAAGAAAATCATGAAGATGAAACCTAAGGAGTTGAACCAAGATCAAGATTGAAGAGCATTGAAGATTCTCTCCTAAAAAGATTAAAGGTTTTTATATTTTTGTTTGAGAGATCTTAGGACTTTTGTACAAAGTCCTCAAAGTTTGAAAGATTAAAAGCTCAAATACCTAGAATGACTTTAGGAACCTTTAAAGCATCAATGAATATCATTCTAAGGTCTTAAGACATCATATTGGATGAATATAATCTTGATAAAATCAACTAGTTGACCAATTGAATCATACATATCATCTAGGCTGGTTAAAAGAAATGTTATGTGAAAAACAGGAAATCAGTCGACTGATTTCTTGAGGCTTAAAAAAAAACTAGTTGACTAATTCATCCCTTTTATCATAAATAGATACTGTTATCAAAACCAGTCGACTGATTCTTAGTGGCTATAAAAACTAGTCAACTAATTTGGTTCCTAAGCTACTGGATTTTGACTGGTTATAAACCAGTCGACTGATTCAGTCGAGTCAGAGCATTTATTGCCCATAACGGCTAGTTTTCAAACGGCTTGAAATACATTTAATGCACCTCCAAATGCCATATTTCTTCTTGGGCTATAAATATGAATCATTTATGAACAAAATCACAACTCTTATCATCCTATTAATTTCTATTAATCACTCCAAAGCAATCATTGATATATTCTTTGAAAAAAACCCTAGAAATCAAAAGAGTCAAATTTGAGTTATTCAACTCTAACTTTTGAGAGACTCTTAGTGAGCATTCAAGTGATCTTTCAGTTCATTTAAGAAGAAATTTCAGATTGTAAATCACTTTCATTCTCATTGTATTCAAAATCAAGAGTTGGAGTGACTCTTGTCCTTAAAGTTGAAGCTTCATTGTAAAGAAGTCAAGAGAGGCTTTCTCTTGCAATTGTAAAGGTTTGGTCTTCACCTATGAAGAAGGTTGTGTGATAGTGGATCATGTTGAATCCTCAAGTAGGTAGAGGCGGGAAGCCGAACCTTGATAACATATCGTTGTGTTTGCATCTTCTTTCCCTTCTCTTTAATTTACTATTTTATTGAGTATTACACTGATGTTCTTTAATTGCAATATTTATTAGTTGTTTAAAAGATAGCTTAAGGGATTAGGAAGAAGTTTTAATTTGCCAAGACCCTATTCCCCCCCCCCCCCCCCCCCCGGTCTAGGTTTAATTATTTGGGCAACAGTATCAAGATCCAAGGTTGTTTGAATATTGAGTCCCCATCCTATTTGAGGGTGCACACAACTTCAAATCTTTCTATGATTTGGAAATCAAGGATATCCTGATATTGTGTCCTTCCCGAAAAAGGACTTTTTCACTACCAACATAAGAATGCAAGAATTTGAAGTCTATGCCAAACTGGATCAATTGGATATACAGTTTTGCATCTCTTCCAAAATTTGGAAGTACAGGATGTTATAATTTGGTGTTATTCCTATAATGTCTGTTGTCCACCACTCTTACATCTCTTAGCATCACAACGATTTCGTAACAGGTTATCTTCAAAATAGGTTAAATCCAACAGCTAAGATCCTTAGTTACAATCACATCTCATCCCTCTATAAAATGTGGTATTATTAAGTAGCCAAATTACAACACCATCTTACCAAGGGCTGTTAATGGGCTGGGGTCTGTCCAAGCCCAGGCCTCACTCGTAAGGGTTCGGCCCGAGCCTTACTAGGGCCTGAACTGACTTGGCCTAAGCCCTACCCTCAGGGTTAAGGTTGAGCCTTAGATTGTTGCAATCCCAATATAATCCAAATTCAAATAACATAGTTCAAGAGCGCTAAGACACTTAAAATGTTTAATTAACTCGTATACATGCACTGAAATCTCAACATAAATTTATTCCATGTGCCCACATGATAAAGTATAAATATGTAATTTGTATATTGTCATGCTCCACATATACATATATCATAAATGATATAAGGTTTTAGGTGAGATTTTCTCACCAAACGGTAGCCAACCAGTTCCAATCCATGCAGGCTGCTATATCTGTTGCAGTCACCTTGAGCTTCTGTAAGGGATAAAATTCGTAAAAAGGAGTAAAAAGAAAGGGTAAAATAGGAATTTCTCATGCTAACAAATTCTAACAATTTAGCCGACATAAGTCCACTTGGGCTCTGTGTTGGCTCTCTTGAGTATTGTCTGACAGGTGACCTCATCATGACTACACAAGTCATGATGACTCCAAATGCCTATATATAAGCAAGAATCACAAAGGAAAGGAGGATGGTGCGGAAGGCAAGAGAGGAAATAAAGAAAGGCAGAAGAAGAACAAGAAGATGGAGATCTGGGAAGCTTGAGTCATTCACTCCCCTACCCCGAAGGGCTATGCAGGCGGCCACTCACCTGATTCTCTCATCTTCCTTTGGTGTTCTCCGGCTACTTGATGCTCTTTATGGCCTCACAATCGATTATGGCCACCGGATTCTCTCCAATAGGCCATGTCCGCCTGATGCTCTCCCTAAACGGTCACACTGCCACTTGCACGACCTTGCAATTGATTATCTGATGAGTGAAATCATACTTGAACTTGTGCCTGACGCTGTGAATAGTGCCGAATCCGTTGTCGCGTTGTCCGTTGTGAATAGTGCCGAATCCGTTGTCGCGTTGCCTGCTGTGAATAGTGCCGAATCCGTTGTCGCGTTGTCCGCTGTGAATAGTACCGAATCCGTTGTCACGTTGTCTGTTATGCATAGTGCCCGAGCTCATTGTCCGTTGTGAGCTGCACAACGTACTTGTTGTCTGATGCACAACGTACACATTGTCAGAGCTACGTCCTCTGTGCCTTATCCGAGCTGCATTGTATGAGATACGTTGTCTGAACTACGTTGTCAGAGCTACGTCCTCTGTGCCTTATCCGAGCTGCATTGTATGAGATACCTTGTCTGAACTATGTTGTCAGAGCTACGTCCTCTGTGCTTCCCGAGCTACATCTTGTGTTGCACCCGAGTTACGGCCTATGCCTCTCCACAACTCATCCTCCAGAGCACAACACCAGTATCCGTCCTCAAGCGCATATGCTCAATGACCTCACGATAAGTATCTCTACACTATTATGTTCATATGTTCATGTGCTTGTGCCTTATACTGACTTTATCATCAGAGCCTATTTCAGGGTGCGCACCCGCCCCCTCTGACTCATTCACAGGTGGAGTTTCGCTATCTTCTTCCTACCAGTGAACCAGAGACTATTACAGCTACTGACGCGTGGCGAGTGTGGGAATTTTCCCTTTCAAATTGGCGCCGTCTGTGGGAATCGAACCCACGACCACGTGGTTAAGGTTGAGCCTTAGATTGTTGCAATCCCAGTATAATCCAAATTCAAATAACACAGTTCAAGAGCGCTAAGAACTTAAAATGTT